>JAHXMU010000333.1:254479-272728 GCA_019455685.1 Philornis downsi
TGTATGTGTGCCTTTTGTTTTTTATTTATTCTGTTTGTATGCGGTTTGTCATCATTTGTGTTAAAGCCCTGTCCCGGGAACGATGAACCCAATTAATTTGCTCCACTAAAACCTACACCCTATTGATCGCCACATCCTCTGATACATAAGATTTCGAATACAGCACACAATTGTGTCATTGGAAAGATAGAAAAGATACCCATTGGGAGAGCACAAACTGGAAATCGAACTCAAGATTATTGATGATTCGATGCTTGTCAGGCATTGATAAATGTACTCCCTTAAGGGAGTGCATTATAAGATATAAGGTTAGATTTTCATAATAAACACTTGCCAAATTTCTCATAATTTAATTAATATCGTCAGATACATCTGATAGCGTATTATCCCTTTTAAAAAAAAGACGCACAAATAGATTTATCTGATATATTTAACGCTATTTTGGAAATCTGGCAAATATATAGTATGAGAATTTAACCCCAATAGGATGTAATTCGGCAGGTCAGATAGTTTGTCAAACTCCTTAGCATTATTAAATTAATGTTAATAAATTAACCTTGCAGATTTAACCCTACTGGCAAGATATTAGTGAGAAAACTTAATCATTTTTTCGACGTTTTGGAATTAATATGTTATCAGTTTCAAATACCTGAATAAAGTATTGATATAGTTTTATATATTCGAAGGAGGTTTGGAGTGTTTGAGCTTATTTATTTATAATTTATAAAACAGTTATTGAAACATGTGGTAAACTTTACAATATTAGTCAATTATTTGCAAAAGTAAAATAATTAATCTGTTCCCTTTTCTTCCTGATATAATCTTCCTATTCATCGTGCCGAAAATATGATATGGCAACATAACATTTTGTAGTTTTCTAACATTCTTAAAGTTGAAAAACATTGTATCAACTGAAGCCCAGTTCGCAGCTGAAACAAAATTTGCTTTAAATTTGTATCTCTATACGAAAGATAATATTTGGAGAAAGTTTAAACATTTTTTGGTCTTAAAACAATAAATATTCCAGTAAATTATAATTATTAAGACATGAAAGCGCAAATGTCCGCATTTTGTGACACAAACATCCCTGCAATAGTATTCTAAAACGAAATGACTTTCGATTAAGCTGCTTACTATATTTAATATAAAAAGTTAAGTGAAAATTAGAGTGGTCGCTTAAAGAGCATGAACTCGCTTAACTTCCTACACAAGATTAAGCAAGTCAATGCTTTCTTAAATACATGAAATTTTAAAAAAAAATCTATAAAAGTAAAGACGAAATAATTACAATTTATGATCTTATACTCTTCTTAAAGATTTAATCCTGCAAAATCAAATCCCAGATTTTAAATTCCTACAGCACATTAACTATATAAGAAATTCGATATTGGAAAAAAAATTAAATTTTTGGCTTTTTTACAAATTTATAGAGCTTTTTAGCAGTTCTATTTCAGGTAAGTTGGAATTGCGGATTTTTTCTAGTTTACGAGATATGATGAAACAAATAATAAAAAAATAGATAGTCCAAGTGTTATGAAACGTTATGTTTTTGCACTTTTCTGCTGATACTATCAAATTATGAACAAAATATATTCCCAATCTCCTTTAGTTTACGAAATATTATGAAATATAATATTAAAAATACAAAATTTTAGTCCAATTGTTGCGTAGGATTTTTAGATTTGCAGTATTTCCTTTTTATAAATAAAACTAATGCTCTTCGTATTAATTTAGAGATAGGACTATTTCAATGCAGCCGTCAGGCATCTTCATACGAAACTGCCTAACACATTCCAGAGTGACGTCGTTTTTGCACAAACTATTGGTCGGAAAAAGCTATCGCAGGATGTGTGTCATAGTGTCTAACAAAATCCAACTCAATTTTTTGTATCGCGATGACATTGCATCAACAATATTCATTTCTTTGTAGTCAATATGAAGGAAAAGACAAACCAATGGACTTCTGCAGGTAAATCAGGTCCAAGGAAAGCGAAAATAACATAGCCGGCCGGTATAGTCACAATTTTTAAGTAAACGTAGTACATAATTTTTATAGATTATTTTTTGCCGAAGCAAACAATCGATCCAATAAGGAAGGACGTCCCTTCCACAAAGATAAAGCACCAACGGCTAAGTTCAATGAGTTCCATAACGAAATGCATGGTCTGGAATAAATAATAACCCGTGACGGTTACATTTCTTATGAGGATAAAACTCTGTCAGATAAATCGCAATTTTTTTACTTTGATGTAAAGTAGAAGTAATTTCCAATCAGAATAATTTACAACTGAAGTCGGAATTTAAAAAACGTAACTACGGCGATTTCAATGTGCTGTGCCTGAATTTGCACGCAAAACTCTATGCACAATAATGTTCAAACTTTAGACAAACGACAAAAGTAAGGTATTCAATTCGAATAAAAAAATAAGTTACTTACAGATTTTATATGCAAGTTTGATAGTGTAAACTGAATTCCGTTGTGCAATTTTGGTAAATCAATCACAACGTTGCCACTTAGAAAAGTGGCTGAAGTTATTTGTCCCTCCGTTAAATACGAGAATTTCATAGACCTTTTGAATATGCGCTGTTCGCAAGCAAACTATAGGGACTGCATAGCTTTAGCGGTTTTGCGTAATTTCAACTTCTAATTTATTTAAAACAGCACAAAGCTATGCGTGCTAAATGGTTTGAACCCGAAGAACACAAGTTATTAAGTTATGCTATTTTAATTAATGGATATTTGATATTGGCTCTAATTTGAACTGAAACAAAGCCCCAGTTCAAATGAGTTAAAAACCCATTTAACTAACCGAACGAACTAACTGAGCTAAAAGTGGACAGAAGTACTGGATCGAACCAACATAAATATCATAAAATTTGCCCCTTCCAGCAATCAATAGTTGACGACAAGGAAAACAGTTAAGGAAGTAAAACTGTTAAAGAATTTGTTATTGCAGCAAAGTTTTCATGCAATCTATATATATAAAAATCAATTGCTGTGCGTTAGTCTCGCTAAAGCTCGAGAACGGTTGGACCGATTTGGCTCATTTTGGTCTTAAATTATTGGTAGAGTATTTCGGAAGGTTTAAAAGGTTTTATTTGAAGTGATAGATGGCGTTGGAGATGAGATTTTTGCAATTAATTTTTTTTACCACATTAACATTTTAAAGGCAAAACAACGTTTGCCGGGTCAGCTAGTTTTTAATATAAAACAGTGCTATATTTGGAAATATAAAATGAAATATTATTTCTTTGCAAATTTAGGAAACATTGGGAAAGAGGCAGGGAAAAGGGAATACAATACGAACACATCGTTTAGGGCGTAGCATAAAATGATGTTCTCGTCATGCAAACAATCTAATGACACAAATCCGGTTGCACCGCATATAGTTTCTACTTGCCTTGATGTGCGGGAACAACTTTTTTGGGAATGAAAAATGCTCCATAAAATATATGGGTTTATCAAGATCTATGAAAAATTCTGAAGCATTTGTCTAAGTCCGTGTCACTCACTTAGACAAGTCCATTGATTATCTTTATCCATCTTTAAGACATAACAGCTATCACACAATGTTCCCGCCAGGGAGCTCTTTGTTTCTCCATTACCATCTTCTTTTTCTTAGTCCAAGTTAGTTACTTCTACTCAGAAGGAATCAAAGAGCTGCAATTTTTGGTATGGTAAGTGATAAACGTACGATAGCATACGATTAGGACCCCATTTTTTCTAAATTATTTAAGTTTTTCTTGTTCTCCAATAATTGTTCCTAAAGACTTTTTGAAATAAAAGGCATTTGCTGATTTTTCTTAATCCAAATCAAAAATAAAAACTAACGTGAGGAACGCCGTAATAAAATATATATCCTCGGAGGAAACATTTTTGTTAATGGGTTCAAACACTTTTAGAGTACAGCAACAAATGTACTCACGTTAGAATTATAACCAATTATTTCTTTAATTTTCGCATATAATTGCTTAAAAAACTACATATAGGCTGCCAGACAACATATACATATTTTTTGTAGGAATATGAGCCTTTAATCAACTTCATCCTCTTATCCGACTGGTTGTCGGATGTGTTACTTCTATGATAAAATAGCATTGCAGTTCTAGGTGAAAACATAATAGGGAAACAATTTCAATTTCAATTTTTAATGTAAAGTTGTATACAAAAAAACAGAATAGTTCAAAAATTACCATCACGGCGGTTATCTACGTTATCTGAAATGACAACTTAAGGCTTTTATTTTTCCCAACCAAATATAAGGATCACCTAAAGACTTTAATTTCTTGTGGCCTTATATAAAAGTCTTTTGCTTTATTTAGTAAGAAAATAATTTTAAGTTTACTTTAATTTAATTATGCTAGTTTTCTATTGATATCAATAACCGGAGAAGGAAAGAAGTAAGTTGTAATGTCATTTAGAGGAGTTATAATATAGTTATGCCTCGTATAGGTTTAATGTTATTGTTTGTAACACCTAGAATTACAAGAGATAGGCCCAAATAATACAGTAAATGTATGTCGATCAACCCTGAATCAATTTGTGTGCACCTTAAAGTTCGCAATTCAAAGACCATTGCAGACAATCAATTAACTACCTACCAAAATTGCATTGCAATCGAATTAATGGTATAGGAACTTTTAAGAAACGCACATACAAACGTCGTCCGTGCGTCCTTTCAACTCTAATGAAATTTTGAGTGGCTATTTGTGATTTTTCAATTGCTTAAAGTAAATAAACCAAACCAAAAAATCAGGTCAGATATCAAAGGGATGTCCGCGAAAAACTGCGAGTTGGTTTCTACACCGATCTTCACATGATATTAAAGCTTAACGTCATCTGTAGGAAAGTTAAAACACAGTAAGGAAAATGTGAATCACATTTGCGTTCCACACCTCGCATAGAACAACTCCAGAACCCATTTCTGACATCCAAGAAGTATCAACTAAGGTTTCATAAGTTGAAGATTATGGAAGCCCACAGGTAACACAGATACGCAAATAATGCGTCAAGTTGTTCTTTGACCATCTAGACTGGTATTTAAAGTGATCCAACAAATGTTGGGATTCCCAAAGATAACCAAAATCATCCAAACCAAACCATCACAAATTAATATTTTTATACTTACCGGTTTAACGTTACTTTAAGAACGTGGAAAAACGCTGTATATGCATAATGAATTTTGTAGAAATATTGAAAATATCAACATTTTCCATGTTTTTCACTTATTACCCTTAAACGCTATAATATTTTTAAATTCCTTTTCCTTTTAAGACTAGTATTGTTCGAACTTTTCGTATTGAAACTTTAAAAAGAAAAAAAAAAATGGTGTTAAAATTTGAAACTAAATGTTTCCACCAGAAATTCGGGGAATATTTTTTTTAAGTGGCAACGACAAACTTTTTTTGGCTGGTTTACAACACTGAAATCGGAGCAACTAACAGTTTTGCTTTATAATATGTTCGATAATACATTTCTAAACTTGTAAAATGAAATAGTAATTAAAAAAGACAAAATTTTACAATTTAGCAAATGTAATATCGAATGTATTATGGCGTAAAAAAATAATTTTTGCCATTTCGGTATTGGAAACCAATACAAGAAAAGCTACAGCGTGAAACTTTTTGCTCGTGAAAAAACATAGCATCTAGCTTAAAGTTGAAATCGCAACAATTAATATTTTTACCGTACAATATGTTTGATAATATATTTACAAAATTGTAAAATCTTGTTTTTTTTTATTGCTATTTCATTTCACAAATTTGCAAAAAATCGAACATATTATTATGGCGCAAAATGTAAATTTTTCCGATTTTAGTATAGGAAACCAACAAGAAAAAAAGGTTGGCGTTGCCACTTAAAAACACTTTCCTAGCGAATAAACAGTACTGCCTGATGGACAAATTTTAATTAAAATTTCATGGCCATTTTTTATATGGAATTTCACCGCGAAAAGTCAGCATAGAACCAGCCTTTAGGATAGTAATAGTAAAAAACAATGAAAATTGTTTCCACATTCGTTACGCTCTACAGCATATTTTCTTACAATTTTCTTACAAATACGAGGCGATCATAATGAACACATTTAAGTTAGGTTAGCGATTCACTTGAACCCACTCAAATGTTTAACTTTCCACGTGTAAATGCAATGGTAATTTATTACAGTTAGTGAAATTCAATTGTAATTTATTACAATTAGTGAAATTACAATTGCATTTACGCGTATAAAGTTAAACATTTGCGGTAACCTCTGAGAAGTATTCGTAAAAATTGAGCGACGTCAAGTGAATCGCTAAGTTTGCTCTTAAAAAAATTAATACCTGTAGTTGACCAAGTATAAGGATGTATAATAGACCCGCTCTCTACCCAGATATAAATAATTTCACCTATACTTTGAATGTTACACAAATATATGTATATAAATAGACTGACGCACATGGCTATCTAAAGTTAGATATTTGCATCTCAGTTAAAGCATTTCCTCTCTCTCTAAACACGCATAACTAATTTCACTATATATTTTCTATTATAAAGCATCAATGGAGACAATCAATCTGTGATTGTAAAAAAAACTATTAATAGTTGGTAGTGGGCATGGATGGTATGGATGGTATCTTCACCTTTCAATGACAGTGGTATGTATATCAGTCTAAATAGTGTATCAATGGATTCATACAAATGTAAGCTCAAACTCTACTCTTACTATAGGGACGATAATAACAATATAAATGAATGATTTTGTATGTATGAGAACTGTTTGTTGTAGTTGTGGATGATAATGTCTGTTGTTTTTGTTTTTTTTACATTGCACTATTCTAGATTATAAAAAAGTACAAAAATACACAATGACAATGTAATTAGGTAGTAGTAGTAGTAGTAGTAGTATAAGTTATTTGTATTATGAAAATAAATATATATATACGAGTATATAGGATGTATTTATGTCAACCAACCAACACAAAGGGGAGATGTAAAGAAAATACTCTGTATGGTAATAATGTATGTATTCTACGTACGTAAAAGCATATCAGATAAGTTTGTTGAAATTACTTAAGTCGATTGCTACGAAATATGTATAAACGGTTTTAATTAATATACATCGTTACTATCGATACATACATACATATGAGTATATCATGTATCGATTACCTACAAATGTTCTTGATTTTTTGCCGTCTCTAGCGACTAACAACTGAATGAATGACAGTCATATTGGGTAGTAATAGTAAGAGCACTATATAAAAAGAGTGACAAATTGAACTCCTAATGTTCTGCTAAAGTGGCATAATTGTAAGAGAAAATGTACAAATCTATTCTCCACTTACAAAAACCATTGTAAATATTTACCAATGACATATAGAACTGGGACTGTCAGTGACAAAATGGCTAATATACTGAGTTTATTTCAAAAGCTTCTCAAAATAACATTCGAAATAGTCATAAGCAGAAGACATGCGATCAAACTGCAAAGAATTCTTCTCTAAGCCATCGATAAGTTATAAGGAGATTTAATGCTTTCAATGAATATCCTTAAGAAGCTTGGACTCTTGATTCACAATGTCAAAGGTCAACACCAATATATTCCTGAGCAAGCAGCGTTGAGCATTTGCTTCAAATTCAGCACAATCATTTGCATCGGAAAGCTGCATATCCCTATGCCACAACTGCTATGGATTAAAGCTAATATTTCAATAGTAGAACCGTTTATATATATGGAACATCACACGCTTGCAATGCCTAAGCTCTCTAGATTTCTGTAAAATTCGAGTTATCATAACATTGATCTACGGCAATAAAATATCGATTAATAAATTTTTATTACCATGAATGAAAATAAAAATTGGAATTTGTTATATCTGATTCAGTGGCATGAAGAAAGTGCGATCTAGAATACTTGTAACTTTAAACTTTATCTAGTTTTCTACGTCACTATCTTAATTCCAAGACAAAATAATAAATAGTCCAACCGAATCAACCCTAAATATAATCAATTCAAAGAAAATATTGCCCTACAAATAACTACTCATTATCTATTTATGTCCTCTGATCACGAACTTCACGAGGAAGCAAACACTTTCTCAAATCTGAAATAAACAGTGATGGTCGCAGTGCTATAAGAGGGACCGGACAATTTCCAATTTATATCCGGAGATTTTTAAGAATCAGAGAGAAAAGTTCAAAGATTTAAGGACTATTGGTGGTTTCATTACCGCCGAATATTTCAAATGTGAAAACTGCCTATAATAAATGGATGGATGGATAATAACTCAGGTAATTAAAATGGAAGCATATATGTAAGTGTCTATAGCAATGTTAACTGTTCACTTTGACCGAGTACTGGGATTTCTATAGAAAACTGATACTAACTTTATTGCCACTCTAATATATAAAGTACGAACAGTAAGTAGTATTTAGTAATTAGTACGTCCTAGTAGCAATATTGTATATTGTATTAAGAATGTTGAATATATAGAAACTGAATTCATTTACAAACATACTAACAAAAAATACTAATAATATAAGAACCAAACAACATAATCTCAAAACTGAATATAACTAAAAGGAAAACGAAAAAACAACAGTAACGGTAATACAAATTAAAATTCATATGTAAATGAAATCAATGCCTGGCATCGTTAGCTTAATAAGAAAAGTTTACTTTGTTCTTTGGAACTACATTCGTATTGTTGTCGTATATAGATAGGTAGGTATATTTTCAATTCAGGTATTAAAATCATAGGAACAGAAAAAGTGACCACATAAAAGGGAAGAATAAACAAGACGAGAATAAAGGCTAAGAAATAGGCAACTGATAGTACTTACCGGTGATGGAACACAGCAGCCGTAGCGTCGGTGTATTGCCTGAATATTGGTTTATCATGCCCTGACTGTGAGCCTTCGGTGCAGGCATACTCAAGGTTATGGCCTTGTGGAATTTACGGCGACGTGGTTCGACAGTAACAATGGGCGATACTGCAACCCCACGTCCTAAAAGTTTTGCAGTTAAATCTGGATCAACTGGTTGTGCCTATGCGGAAACAAACAAACAGAGAAGTCATTTGATTGAAGCTGAATACATGACAACAAAATGATTTTTCTTTTCTTAGTCAAACTGGCCGTTTAAACATAAATATCAATGGCATGTTCCCACGCAGAAGAACAATATATCAATAGCAAAGAAAAATCATAAAGGAAATAATAATAGAAAAGTTACTGCACCTACTAAAGTATGTATGCGCCAAGAGCGTGTTAAGCATTATTTATTCATTTTGTTACTTTTCTTTTCTATCTTCACAAACAATTTCGTTTATTTTATTTTTTTGCTTTGATACAAAAATAATTAAGAGCTACCTTAAATTAAAGAATAATTATGTACAAATTATTGTCACATCAATAATGTGGTGTTATTGGGTCGAAGATTTTCGAAGGGGGATCAAATGGCGATGAACATTTCTATCACAATAAAAAAATATTTCATTGTCGGATCGGTCTCTGCTTACGTGACTCAGTGATTTTATTTCAGATGAAAAAATAAATTAAAAAATGTTCAAATCCATTTATTTCCCAATAAATTTAGTTATAAAAAAAACGTCAACTACTTTATATGCAATAAAATATTAGAATCGGAACTGAAAAAGAAACGGAAGTGGAAGAAAAAAACTAAAGAAAAATTCAAACAAGAAAGTACACAGAATGAGTGAATACAAATTATGATAATAAAATCAAAATGAAATCAACTAAAACAACAGATATGTTTATAATTATATGCTTTTACATATATGTATACAAGTATGTATTTATGTACTTTGTAATATAGGTACATGACAAAATAGGGCCGTTGAAAAATCATTTTCTTTGTGTATTAAGCTTTCCAAATGAAGGCACTTCCGTTTCACCAGACCCAATTGCAACTTTCAAAGTGTGAACATTTATCTATCGAATGGCTTCGATTAAACAAATCCTAACATAACAGATGGAAACTTACGAGAGCATATGAGCAAATATGCATTTTCATTAGATTTCAATCGAAATGTGTAGTATCGTATCGTATCAAACCGAAAGAATATAACAGAAAAATAGAACATTTAAACGACTTTTACTGAACGTTTTTTATTCGTAACTAAATTTATTGGGTAATAATCCATTCAATTAGTATGTATGAAAGTAAATTACTAGTTAAGTTCTTAATATGGGGATACACAAGAAACTTACAAACTGTATAAGTTGTTTGCTATCATTATAAGAATATGATTTTGTATTCTAATTAGTTTTTATTATCATAATGGTTCATTAGTAATTTTAAATAATTTATATTATGACATATCGATAGGATGTATGATTAAGTGTCACCTAATGTTCGGCGTTATTTTAACGTAGAAGAGACATAACTAATATTCCGTTTAGTCCAGCAATACGTTAAAATTGCAGCAGTGTCTTTTGTATATCTGAGAGTCTAAGCAGAACTAAAGGCTCTGGCAAATATGACTTGGTTGACCTTTTGTTGTAACCGCATTTTGAAAGAATATTGCGTATTACTAATTTTCGGATAGATTGAAAGAGATACTAGTATTTTAATTGTAATAATATTAATCAACAAAAGCGCGGGCGTGCTCAATGTTGCATATGTTGGTAGCGTTTGTAATATCCATTGAAATGTGACAATTTTATACTGACAATTGGGGGAGCTAATGAAAACTTCGTCAAAAATTGGAACATAATAATATATTATGCAGGCTTTTTCATGGCGTTGAGGCTTCCACTTTGGCGACTAATTCCATAAGGAAATTAAAAAAATATTAGTAGTTGCCAGCAGTTCTGGTTCTGTTTAAACTCTATCTATTTCGACTCTACATTGTATTACATAACTTAGAATATTTCCCCTAAAAATATTAGTTATTGCCTTCCTATATTAGGAAGCGTAATTATTTTTGTTTTTAAAGGTGTTTGTGTCACATTTGTGCATAACTCTGTAAACAATATTGGGGCTTATAACTTTAAAATCTCAATGATTTGTTTTTTCACAAGCATTGCAGCATTTCATTAAAGATCTTGAAATTTGACAGGATGGTTATATCGCATATATTTCTTTGGCATATGATTATATAGTGCATAAAAGGCACAACTGAATAGTGCAAATATAGAAAAAGATCATTTCACATTCAAAACCAAGTATGATTAAACCGATTTAGTAAATAATGTTACAGAGAATAGAACCCTCAGTAAATTTGGGTAATTCGGACATGAGAACGAAGATTTCAAACAGTTTTTAAGATTTTGTCGGATATCTTTAGTTAGGACTTATCCAATAATACCAACATTTATTCATAACAAATTTGCATTTAAACTTTAATCTCGAAAGTAGATTGCATCCCAAATAATACCACTTTAAATTTGATGGCAAACATTTTTCTCAAAAATTACAAAATATTAATTATAAAATTCCGGTTATCGCATTGTCTGAATACAAAAACAAAAAAGAAATACTAAAGCATGTGTTTGTTATATAAAACATCTGGGAATACCGAGTTTTGCCACAAACGGTTTTAATTGAAATGAATGTACAACAATTGCCGAAATGGATCTTTTCACATTTTTGCTATATGATCACAGAAATCGCAATTTTGCGTGGAGAGAAAGAAGTGAAGTAAAATTTTGATTTCCGTCAACAAAAACAAGAACGTTCCCCTAACATTAAATTGAAATAGAGATGGGAATTTGGAGTTATGAATATTATGTTCGAATTTGAGAGCTATTCAGTTTTAGATAAAACTTTATTCTCAAAACAATTTCATAGTTCAGTGCAGATATTATGTACTAAGCAGAAGAAGTGCAATTTAATACATCTGTTCTCAGCTGATCAAAAATAACTTTTAATTATCAAAAAGCTTTGCCTACTTGCCGAATTAAGGCTGTGCTGATGTCAGCAATTTCTGTACTAGAAAAATCTATGTATTAGTTGGAATCAAAACATTTGACAATTCTCATATATCTCACTAACTATTGTAGATATCTACGCAAATAACAAAATATTTGTTATGTCATTTTATATTCATATTATATTAAAAATAAGCATATGAAATGGATTAAGTGATTGGCATCAAACTTCATAAATTTAAAGAAATCTAGCACGAAAGTGACCGGTCGGTTTTCGACGGTTAGAACATACAACTGTTGTTCATATGATCATGGGTTCGATACAACTATATACCATTATTTGAGCGCCGTTGACTTCGGTGTGGCTGACGAACACTTCAGTTGTGCAGTAATCAACAAGTCTAGTAAAAGACTCTCTAACGGTATCGTCGAATTAGTTTTGTACGCATGATCGGTAGTTCAATCCCCGATACGAGCCATCTTTCGTTATCTGAGCGGCGGTCACCTCAATGTTTATGACGATCTCTTCGAGTAATCGACAAGTCTGGTCTTCCATATCGCATTTATGGAATGCAAGGAAAGTTCTTTTATTTTTGTAACACGAATATTTATAGGCTTATAAGGTTCAGTATGGGAAAAGAACCTTATGTTCATTATGAGAAAAACGCATGAAACGATTTTTAAGATATTTGTAATTTTATAACAACTTTTTAATCGCTTTTTAAAGATTTTATTAACTTCCAAATAATTATATCTCGGAAACTATGGGCATCGTAAGTCCAAAAACTGAATGTGAGTAATTGTATTGAAAGCTAAAATATTAGAATGACATTTTATTAAATTCATCCATCCATCCATTCATTCGTTCAGTCCATCTTTAAAAATGAATTTATTGAATGTGTTCAATTCAATGTTAGGTAAACTATAGGTATAGCTGTAGACAATTTCTAAGTTACTTAGTTGACTTTCTAGCCAATTACTATTGCCAACAATTTAATGTGTAATGATTTATTAGGAATATTTGTGCTTTGTATGAATACCAAATAATGATACGCGTAAGAAAAGAAAGTAAATATGACCATCAATGCAAATTTTAATATCTACACATTGTAAATGATTCTTTTAAAAGTTTTCCTTTTGTCTTTAACAGAGTTTATTTAAAAAAAAAAACCTCAAAAACTACCCTAATAATGATACACTTAAACTAGATGACTAGATTTAATATAGAAATAAATAATTTCGGAAGAAAATCTACTGAAATGACTAGAAATGTGTCGCATGGATAATCACAAAGTAGTTGGGTTAAAGTTATATATTTCATTCAACTTATTTGATTTTCTGTTATATATTTTAATTTTCATTCCAAGGAATGCATTCTGAATTTTTTTACGTTCGTATATTTAAGGAATAGATGTAGTATTTTTATATCTTGCAACTATTGAGATGATTAGAATAGTTGCTGATGTGTATATCTTGAAATAAAATTGAATTTTATATATCTTGAAATTAATTTAATTTTAAATGTTTGCATTGTTTCAAGTAGATAAATCACATATTAACACTATAGGGTTCTCTCAATTTAATCGATTTTCTGCTGGATATTCGCATTTTGAGAAATGTACGAGAAATTACTTCGACTTTTGCGAACTTTTAGAACTTGATACAGGTTATTATTACAACTTGCCATTACTAGGATAAACTACAGTAATTCCTGAAGTGTTAATCGCAATATCTTTTAGTAATATGATTTAATTTGTATATCTATTCGAAATTTTCGTTCTGTGGAATGTATGATAAACAGAAAATACATATAGTTTCATTTGAGAAAGCAATCTTAGATATTCTTAAAACTAAATCGCAATTTGATATTGTTTCAATAATTTCTCTTTTAATTTCTACCAAATAAGAGAAAAACGCTTTTTCTTTGGTACGTGATTAACACTGATTTTGCGAAGTTTCTCTGGCGCAACACCTTTGCGTGGTTTAAAAAGATTTACCTGTAAGCCAACTTTAATTTTCTTGGTGAGAGCCCCCTGTGGGAATACGGCCTGCACCTGGGGCACAACCGTGCTCGATACCATGCCGCCCTCAGGGCCAATAGCGTGCACCTCTTGACGTATACGTGTAACAACAGCAAAATACTGCGGGAAATCGTAAGTCACGAAGCGGCAAACGTGATTGCCTGCTTGTTCTTCCAATTGGGCGATTTCTAAAGAAATAATATTGTTTTACACAAAACATAATAGTTGTACGTACTATGAAACAATCTTTAATTCAAAGAGGATTAATGTACCTTCGGGCTCAAAGCATTGTTGAAGAACATCGTGAATTATTTCCTCCGAGTTGTCAATGGTGTGTTCACGCCAGGTTTCTCCGTTATCTGAACGCAATATGATTATTTCACGCTCTTTTCCACGTAATGAGGCGAAATGTGGCACCTCCATTATAACAGGTCCAATAAATTTAGTGGATACTGGCCCCAGCTCTAAAACTCTGCTGGCCAAGGCTTCGCCCTCCATCAATTGAGGCGGGTGCATAGTGCGTTGTGGCTTCACATAACGACATGTAACCCGAGTGGGCTGGGAAGTAGAACGGGATGGAACGATCATACGCACGCCACTGTGACGACAACCACGCATGGCGCCACCACGGGCATCAACCAAAAATGAAACCAAAAAGCTGAAATGTTCCAGAAAGTCAGTAAAACGTTCGCATAATAGACAAGCTATAAAGCCAAACACAATGATGAACAAACCTTTTCCACTGTAGTTTACGTCTAAGCATGTTTAAAAAATATATATGTTTTTACATTTAATTGATTGAGTTCTCGGATGTTGTGAATACAATATTAATAATAACCGTTTAAGTGTTCACACACACAGTCAAGAACAACTTACCCTTCATGTTGCTGCTCGTCGCCATTCAGCATATCATTTGATATGTAAACGCCATCCATAACCGATTTGCCTTGAACAGCGCTATAAGTCTGCGCTTTGTGGGGACTTATGGCACTCTCCACAACAGGTTGTGTTTGCTGCTGCAGGCCAGCGGCGTACTCGGCACTTTGGGCCATGCGGTTCGAATCAACTCGTTCGTCACGTGTTACATCAATGGGTAGAGAATCATCTCCTAAGGATTTCATTTCATCAACTGTCAGATATCGATAAGGTTGGTCGGAAAGCATATTGTCTTCGCCTGATCGATGGTCGAGTTGAGATGTAGCATTGGCAACATTTGTGACAGTGGCGTTGGTGTTGCAGTGGTATTTTGCAATTTATTCATTCCAATTTTGTTTTTCGATTCAACACAGCAAGATTGCAGTAATAATGTGCAGTAATTTTTTTTGAAAATACATACAAAAATGCCGAATGAATTAAGGTTTTACGTACAAATCTATAAACTAATTATCACTCAGTTAAATGATCATGCATGTGTGTATATATGAATGACTTTGTATAAAGGAATCATATTCCGAGTTTTTGATAGCAGCTACATAAGTTAATTGCAATTGAATTACCAAATCAAATAAAAATGGCATTTGTGTGACTGCTGGTGCCTTACCCACAGGAAATTTGTAAGTTTAAATTTAATAAAAATTTTAACATTTTTTTAACTGTCAAGTTGCCTACAATCCCATTTTTAATTTTGATTTGGCTTTCAATTCGAGATAAATAAAAGGAAAAAAGCAACACATTCGAAAACTTGTAGTAATCATATAAATGACATTTATTTACATATTTCTTGGCCAGCTTCTTTTAATAAATAATTAACTACTTCGTTAAACAATACTTGTGTTGAATTTTTCGGATTGTAAGGAGAAAAGCCCTGCTAGCCGAATAACTAGAATGGTTTGAAAGTTATCAGTAATGTTTCCAAAGACTTTCGAAAAGGTACACGAATGAATTGTCTATAAGCGAAAGTTTTGGGATTAGGGTTTTTTAAAACGTATAAAGGTTTTCGTCAACTATCAATGTTTTCAAAAAAAAAAATTATGTCACCATTATATATTATTTCAATCTTTCTCCATATTGGCTTATGGCAAGCCTATTCAATAAAAGCGAAAATTCAGTGATTCGTTTTATGAAAACAGATTGTATATCTCTTCCTGCGTACCGCTATTTACGTGTGTATTGAAAAGTACAATAGCTTTGAAGATATGAATCTGACGTAAGTATATCGCTTAGAACAAGAATGTAATATGCAATGTAATTTCATTTCAGTTTGGAAGGCGGAAACACACAACTCATGCGCGAATTGAACAATTATACCATTAAATTATACGAATTATATTCAATATAGCTCACACAGAGAAATAAAAATTTGCAAATCATTTCAAAGCTAAGCTAAGCTAAGATTTATATCGAGAACCAAAGCAAATGATATGAAATGACAAAAAAAGTTGCCATTTCTCATATGATTTGAGGCAAAAATAAAACCCATACTATGATTTGTCTTTTAAGCTGAAGTATAATTTATTTTGACATCTACAGACAATTTTTAATAAATTCCTATGCCATAGACAGACTCCATTTATAGCGTGGCAAAACGTACGACTTTTAAATTTATAACGTCAATTCCTATGCCATTGACAGACTTTCCAGCTATAACATCGCAAACGTACGGCTTTCAAAATGATAATATCCATCTGAGCTGAGCGATTGCGTTTTATAATATTGGCAAAGCGGGCCACAAATTGTTTTGCCATTGGTCAAATGAAAGACTTTTTAAGCCATATTTCATATGTTTGGGAACTACGGAAATATCACGATATTTGTTATTCAAAATTGGTGTTTAACTGACATCAGAAATCTATATCCAAAATTTAATTAATAGAAACTGTCCGCAATCAATTCTAGGATTATATATGTAAATAACAAAAAAATTCTAGTTATAACACATATTTTAATTTATATTTATCGCTTTGCAGCAAGAAAATATGCATCGCGCTGCTATTTGTTGGAAAAAGTTTTGAAATTAATAGCAATAAAGTTTTGAAGTTATCTGTCATATAGTTCCAAGATAGTTCAAACACTTATAGTGCTCTATGAACTAGTTCAATTTTACATAGTCAAGTTTTTTATTTCAATAACGGTTGGCAGCAATCAACCTAGTTCACATTTCATTGAATTTGAATTTCAAACGCGACTTTTAACGGGACAACATTGGTCGAAAACTTCGAGGGGTTGCTGTTGCCTTCTAAAGCATTGGGAAAGGATCGATGAACAAGGATAAAATCAAATTATTTCTTTCAACATATACAGAGCCCACTAATTTGAAGTTCGCATGTAGTTGACTACAGATATAAAATCCTCTGTAAACATTTTGAAACCAATTACATACAAAATTGTCTGTATACATCGACTACAAGTTATAAACTTATGCCTTATCAGAGATTAACGTTTAAACAACAAAAAATTTTGACAATGGTTTACTTGGAAAGCTTTTCTAAAATATGTTTTTTAAGCATTTTAAGCCGACGCTTTGCTACCGCTTGTTGTATAAACAGTTTCTTTTTTGGCAAACTGACACTTAATTAGTTGTGCCCTCGACAAAGAGTCTTTTATCAATCCTATGCTCTTTTAGGTTATTTTATAGTACTCGATTGTTCAAAATTTTATTCCACATTCCCCCATATTCCACAGCCCTGATATTGACGTTAAGTAGATGTAGAACACGCATTTAATAAAAAATTATGAGTAACAGTCACATGTTGCAATATTGAACCGATATTATTAGAATAACATGACAATTTTTAAACATTAAAAACTTTGAGCCAAAAAAAAAAAATTCCATGTTTTCACATCAAGAGAAATATCATTTATATAAATTCTCTATTCTCCATTCCCCGGAAATAGTGGATGTCAGTTCTTTGTAGCAGAACAGTCCATTTTAAAAGGAATGAAAATATTCATATTTATTAACATGAACTCAAAACTTATATTATTAATACCACCAGCTTGAATGTTCATTTTGTCTTATGTGGACATAAAAAATGGAATTGATTAGGTAGGTTGACAAATCTAACTGAAGATGAAAATGGTGGAATAATTCAAAAGTATTGATAAACTAGAGCCTAAATTTGTGACCGCCGCAAAAAGGTAACTCACGTTAGTTTTTGATAATGACATTTATTGTGACATGATTTAAATATTTTTGGAAGAAGATTCTTGTTGCATGCTGCTTAAATTAAACAAAATACAAAAATAAAAGGTTTAGAATATAATTTTAAAATTATATATCCATTTTTACTGTGTAGACTGGTTTCATATACCAAATTGGAATATGGACACACACTTGAACTATCACACAGAAACATAAAGCATAGTGTACGAGTATGACAGTCTTCCCGTGTGGCACTTGGTATCCCAGCGGTG
>JAHXMU010000333.1:273128-290258 GCA_019455685.1 Philornis downsi
GTTTGTGTCACCTACATTGTACATATATATAGATAGATGCCATAATAAGGAATTGACATTTTAGAATAGTGTTCAGAGATAGTCGAAATCTCACACTAACGGCTCAAGTGTTGAAAGAGATTGTATTTTGTTTTATACTTTACATTTGTCTTGATGTGTTCTTGGTGTTTTTTTTTTTCTTTGGGTTGTGGAAAAGGAGGAAAGAGTGGTTGTGGGGAAATAGTACAGTATTTCGTAATGTCGTATGATTTGTTTCAAAATGAATGTGTAGAAAACTATACGAGCCAGAGTTCAATATCAAAAGAGAAATGACAAAATATTCAATGTGGTGCAGTCAGTGTTCATTCCCTTAAATCATAATTCACGTTTGTAATAAATATAGCAATATCATTTTTGGTACATACCTCCTTCTTCCTCCGAATCGGACATAAATGATTCGTGCATAGCCTCTGGTGCAACTACACGATATTTTTCATCAGAATGAACTTGATTTGCGCCTTCGGGTTCATTGGTAATCGATTTCAGAGAATCCAAAACACTGATGTATCCCAATTTGCGAGCGATGTCCAGAGGTGTCTGGCCATTAGCGGTTTGAGCGTTAGCGTCAGCATTGTGTTCGAGCAAAAGTTTAACAATGTGGCAATGGCCCTGTTGAGCACTCTGGTGAAGAGGTGTATAGCCAATGGATGTGGAAGAGTTTACATTTGCGCCATGTTGCAAGAGGAAACGCACCATGTTGGCCTGTCCGAAATGCGCGGCAACATGAAGAGGCGTGTAACCCGCCTTGGTAGCCATGTCAATGTTTGCACCATTGTGCTGTAATATTTCAGCCACATTAACGTTGTCTTCTTGAGCACACAAATGCATTGGGGTCAAGCCGTTCTTAGCCGGATGATTTACGCCGGCCTTATGTTCAATGAGTAAATTCGAAATTTCCGTGTGCCCCTCTTGACAGCTCAGGTGTAAAGGAGTAAAGCCAGCTTTACTTTCCGCATTGGCTTGTGCACCGTATTCGAGAAGAGTTGTTGCAATATCCATTTGATTCTTGCGTGCTGCAATGTGCAGGGGGGTGTGACCATTCTTGGCCGTAGCATGAGGGCTGGCACCTTTCTCCAGCAACAACAGGGCAACGTTTTGATTGTCATAGTGGCAAGCCACATGTAGAGGCGTAACACCGTTTTTGCCCTGAGCATCAACATCGGCTTCTTTCTGCAGAAGCAACTGAGCAACCTTTATGTGGCCGTATTTGGCGGTCAAGTGCAATGGTGTAAAGCCCTTCTTAGTGGCGGCATCTAATGCTGCACCATTTTCAATCAAAACAGCCGCAACCTAGAATGTAGAATGGTTTTGTCATTGCTGAGTGTTTAATTAAGACTGAAAGAGTTGTGCCAGACTAATTCTGTGAAAGTTTACGGGAATTGCTCTGGTTTAAATAGTTGTTAGTGTTGATAAAATGTAGTATACAATATGAATATTAAAGCTACAAAGACATTACACAAACAGACAATATATGCGTGCATAGCTCCCTACTTTGGCATGTTTCCCCAACCTCTTTACTCACTACTAATGTTATCAAAACATGTAAGTATTCCCTAAATCTAAACTTATATCTTAAAATTATGTAACAGAAAATTGCGAGGTATTATGAAAACGAAATAGTCATGAAAATGAAAGTTTCGATATAAGGGAAAAGTAAATGTTAAGTATGTGTTGCAGTTGAAATCACTCGCTATGCCCAAACAGCAAACTAATAAAGACACCAAAACCAAAATCAGCTTATCAATTAAAATTTTATTTATTATTTGAATAAAGTAATGTTATCAAACAGCGTCCGAATGCACAGACTCAATGCCAACTCCTACGACACAATGAATTGTGGAACAATTCGTTGCAGAAATCCCCAAAGCTCCAAGAGCAACACCATGTATCTGGAAGTAGCGGAAAACCCTTTAAGGTATGAAGTAAGCTAACAAACAGCCGTATACAACATTGAAAATATCGTAAGCGAATGATTCCAAAACCAAAATTTGCAGTACAATAAAATAAAAAACCTAATAAAAATTAAAATATGTTTTTTTTTTATTTTACATATGTAATTTTTTCTTTTCTTTTTTGTAAAAATTAACAACAATTGCAGCAATAACAAATGAATAAATTAATAAATAAATACTGTGCAACTAGATGTAATAACAACAATAAATACGGATTTATAATATCAGTGATCTAAAAAAAACTATTACAAATAATAAGAACTGTGAAAGAACAACACTTAACAACATAAAATTGAAAAAACAGGAGTAGTAGTAGTGGTAGTAGTAGTAGTAAATCAAATAATCTCAGAGAATTCAAATGAAATACTCTTGATGGCGTATCCAAAATAATTGCATCAAATATACAGTATCAATGTGATCCATAATCTTTTTGGCAATTAATTGCTTTACCTCATCTTGACCCTCCTTGGCAGCAATATGTAAGGCCGTGTACATATCCTTCGTGGTGGCGTCTACCTGAGCGCCGTGTTGCAGCAACAGCATGACAATGTCGACATTGCCCAAACGCGAAGCAATGTGCAGTGGTGTTTGTTGTTCACGGGCACGAGCGTCGACCTGGGCACCATTGCGCAACAAAATGCGAATAATATCAGTCTGTTTGGAAGGGAATGAAAGTCATTTAGAAAAAAATTGAATTTAACGTGCACTTATGTGGTTGAATGTAATTAACGTGGCCTTATAATCGAAAGTAGTTTCAAAAAATTCAAATTGAAATTGGACCTACATATGTGCTTAATATTATATTCAACAACAGCTGCTCTACATAATACTTTTAGCAGCTATTGAATTAGATACAAAACCAAACGAAGCAGAATGGTTCGGAAATTGAGGCATTTGCGAAGTATCGTTGGAATTGTTTTTACAAATGAATGTTTATCTCGAAGATAATATAAATACAATGAAAATATTAGATTCTATTATCTAATTGCAGTAAAATCGAAATGGAATTTCATATTTTCAAACGCCTTTCGAATATATTATTTCTTTCCTTTTTTCCTTTTAAATAACAGCCAATGCTAATGACCAATGTTGAGGTTTATTAGAAAATTTTAAGTTTCATACCTGATTGGCTCTTGCAGCCAAATGCAAAGGAGTCTCACCGCGCACAGTGGGAACGTCTGGGCTGGCATCATGCTGCAACAAGTAGATGACAATATTCATGCAGCCCATGAAGGCGGCAACGTGCAAAGGAGTCAGACCGCTCTCAGTTGTAGCGCTAATGCTTGCTCCGTGACGCAATAGCAATTCAACCACCTTAATCCGATTCTTCTTACAAGCAATGTGAAGAGGCGTAAAGCCATTCAGAGCTCTGGCATTAGCATCAGCATTGCGATCCAGTAGTAGCTTAGCGACGCGCACATGTCCACAGTGGGCCGCGACATGCAATGCTGTAAGATAATCAACGGTGACTTCATCTACTGGGGCTCGATGATACAACAAAATGCGGGCAGCGTCAACATGTTCTCCCTGGGCCGCCATGTGAAGGGGTGCAAGGCCATTTTTGGTTTTGGCACTTATAGGCGCTCCACGCTCCAAAAGCATGTCAACGACTTGTTCGTGACCAGAACGAGCAGCGCAGTGCAATGGTGTGAGACCGTCGCGAGTTTTAGCTTCTATATTGGCTCCTTTCTCCAGCAGCAATGAAACCATATTTGTTTTGCCCCATTTGGCGGCAACATGCAAGGGACTAATGTTATGTTTAGCCGAGAAGTTTACATCCGCACCTTTTTGTATTAAAAGGTTGGCAATCGCTTGGTTACCATAATGCGAGGCGATGTGCAGTGGAGTAAATCCGGATTTTGAAGTTACATCAGGATTATGATCGTTCTACAATTGAAGGAAATACAATTTGGAGATCATTACATTATGATTTATCATAGATAATTGATGTGCCAGCTTGCAATACAAGACAAATTTCGTAATACTTACATCCAAAAGCAGAGTAGCTGCTTTCACGTCATCCTTTTTTGCAGCAATGTGCAAAGCAGGCAACCTTACTTTGCCGCGTGTATCGCTCTCCAGCAAAACAGCTACGACCTTGTCGTGCCCCTGCTGCATTGCAACAGCCAGTGGTGTGAAACCATCCTCAGTGGCTAAACTTTGATTGGCTCCATTAGACAGTAATAGTTTCACCACTGAATCATGATTTTCCTGGGCAGCCATATACAAAGGCGTAAACCCATTCTGAGATTGTACATTCACAGAGGCTCCATGTTGCAAAAGCATTTTAACCACTTCCTCCTGACCTGCCAAAGAGGCAATATGTAGAGCTGTGTTACCTTTCTTGGTAGCACTGTCAACAATTGCGCCACGCCTTAAAAGCTCCGACACAACGTGAACGTGGCCATCTTTCGATGCCAAATGCAAAGCATTCAAGCCATTCTAACAAAATAAGATATAAAATTATTATTATTATTATATGGATGCAGTGGTTATCTCGCATCAAAGTTCTTACCGCATTACTGGTATTTATGTCAATGTTATTTTTCAAGTGTTCCAGAACTTTGTCCATATTGCCAGCTCTGGCTGCTCGCAGAAACGATGTATTTCCATCGCCCTAAAAAAAATACACACAAGATGTATATAGCAAATTAGTAAACAATTCCAAAAGACAGAGTCTGATTCAATTATTTAATTCAATCCACACACAATGATGTCACTACATTGGGATGACAATGGTTTCGAAAGAGATATTATACTCACGATGCTAAACGTGACAATAAGTGAATTCTAAAGACGAACCGCTATTCTTATAGCAACTTTCAAAAAGTTTTTGAATGAATGCCTTAATACAAATCTTTTTGGAATACGATTTTCTTTGTAGTTTTGTAAACAAAAAGCTGCCTACGGAAAACATAAAGTTGTTGCTACGAGTATGCTATATTAAGCTAAAGTGACAACTAGCGAGTGAAAATACTGGCTAGAATTTTTTGGGATCAAACTGTGTGAATTTCATAGACTTCGTGCTGCACAAACCAAATACGGTTTACAGACTTTTCCACCACAACTTTAGAATCTTATTTTTCGGGTAGCAAAAAGAAATGTCGCTCAATTTAGAGGAAATTGAATGTGGAGAATACAAAAATAATATTGGATTTACCGAGAGCTCTTTGTTTTACGAAAAAACTGACTAAACTGAACAATTTAATCTTCTTAATCTTTCTATGGAAAACACAATTTTCTTTAGTGGGCAAAACAGACTATTATCAATGCGAAATACGCAGGATTAGTCTTACGCGAAATAATTAAATCGTTGATATGGGGTAAATAAAGATCAAAAGTAAGTAATAGATAATAAATAAAATAAAGATTGCGTGAAAGGCTATATGGTTGGTTTAAACTTGGTAATTAAATATTTGTATGCCTTCCTTCATCCTTTCTCGATATTGTCGTTTCTTTCGGTTCGATAATGCGTAATATAATTTAGAGATCAATTGAAAATATGTTTCAATATAACCGAAGAACCGTAAAATACAAATATCTCCAAGCCTATGATAGGACATTAATTGGTTAATAACATTAATACGAACTGGCATTGAAATCAATATTAAAATATATGGCAATAAACGTAAATGTAATTAGAATGCCAAGAAAGTAATTGCTGTTAAAAATAAACAATTTACTATAATATAAAAAAAAAACAAAAATTTTAAAAAAATCATAAAATTTTCTTCCAAAAATTTTGTTTGGTTTATTACTTCTAAATATGCATTGTCAAAAGGAAAAATTAATGATTTCGCGTAATTGAGAATAAATATATTACGAATTCAAAAATGAAACTAAATGTTTTGTATAGAATATTTTGCATATAGCAAGATCTTTTCAGAAATATACTTTTGTTTCTCTAACGGTGTTAGTCGCCGAGATGTCAGACAACGAGGCTTTGAAAATTAAAAAACAGGGCAGGTCAGTACAATCGGATTTAAGATTTTCTGTACTGGTTGCAACGTAAAAACATATATCTCGAAGAAAATCAAGAAACTACGAAATTTATGTTTTTATATAAATAAATTAGCAAAAATTCTGGAAAGATCTTCGAATATGCGCATAGAAGTAGGACCGGCGGGCAGGAATTCAATAAAAACTTTTTCTATTGCAAAATTATGACGGTTACATAATAAAACTAACGACACTTTTAAAATTAAACAAAGTTATATTCAATCGAGTTGTTCTCACATCAAAAACAATATCGGCAAATGTAGCCTTCCAAAATATTCGATATCTAGGGAACTAAAGTTGAATTAAAATGATTAGTTCAAAAATTTTTATAATTTTATAGTTTTAAATTTTTTTTAATTAAAAAACCATTTTTTTTTTAAGTAATGCCCTTGCCTCGTAATTGAGAGAAGTTTCTCTATCTCCTCCATACGAGTTGTTGGTTATTTTTTCCTAGAAAAGTTTAAATTTTTTTTTAATAATAAACCATTTTGTAAGTAGTGACTTTGCCCCGTAATTTAGAGAAATTTCTCTATTTCTATTTGTTGGTTATTTCTCCTAGGAATGAATATACTTGTTTATAACAATATCTGGGGGGTGACGTTCTGTCAGTACTTATTATACTGCTACGCAATTACTAATAAAATTAAATATTAAAAAAAACACAGGAAAAGCTTCGATTTTAAACGTGTTTCCGACAATTTTAGGTGTGATGCTTCAAGTACTTTTAGTAGTAACATTTTGCACTAACACCATTTTCTAACTACTTTTTGAAGTCCTTTTTCAAAGCAAATTCAAAGAAAGAGTATCAAAATGTTCAGTTCTTTCTTTTTTGTGTTTATACGGACCATTTTTGTTCAGAGTTTTCTCTGATGCAAATAAAACAAATTTATTTCATCATGTATTTCTCAACGTTTCGTTGGCTTTTTTCCAACTTCAGCAGGAGAAAAAATTTTATTGAAAATTCCTGTGTGAAAAATATGTTATGTTGTATTCTATTATGTGATTTTTAGTGATTTTAGTTTTCAACTTACAATTTGTTTTTACACAGTAGTGGCAATTACTTATATTACCAAAAAACTGGACAGCACGACACAATAATTTAATCTTTATATATATAATTCTACTGTACGGGCGTTGTCAGTGAACTCCTCCTAAGCGGCTGGACTGCTTTGCATAAATTTTTGTATATGCGTCTGGGTGGTGCCCGGGATGGTTTAGATTTACAATTCGGTCCAATTGGACAAAGGGGCGTGGTACCTCCCATACAAGCAAAAAATTAAAAATCAATTATTTCTGCTCCTGCTTACGGTATTTGAACAAAATTTGGTGAGTAGGTTTGGTGTACATATATTAAGTGCTACTGCAAATATGGGCGGGATTGGACATTGGGGCGTGGTACCTCCCATACAAACCATAAATTAAATATCCAATATTTCTGCTCCTGTTTACGGTATTTGAACAAAATTTGGTACATCGGTTTGGTGTACATATCTTAAGTGCTGCTGCAAATATGGGCGGGATTGGACAATGGGGAGTGGTACCTCCCATACAAACCACAAATTAAGAAGCAATTATTTCTGCTCCTGCTAATGAAACATTTCCAATAAAAATAAAATTTGAAGGCAAAGCAACGTTTGCCGGGTCGGATAGTAATATATAATGATCCCAGAACATAAATAAATCACAGTTTAAAACTTAATAACGAATATCACAGAATTTAACTCTTCAAAGTATCGCAACGGAATATTGCAGTTTCGTCTGGTCTTTGTCCTCTTTTGTATTGACACACGTATTTACTCTTTGTTGTATTCTTCAACTTTCGAAAGTGTTTCTCGTATTCATTTTCTTCTCTCTGTCTAATATTTTTACATTGTCAAAGTTATTCATTCTTTATATAAAAAAAAAAATTCTACAAATATATTGTATTTTCCCACAATACGTATCGTCCTTTTTCAAAGCAAGACCAAGAAAACGGCTCAGAAATGTTATGTTAAAATATTCCTGGGTCAGAATATTCCTCTAATTTAGTACGGAACAGATTCTAAATTTAAAATTTTTTTAAATATTTTTCTTTTAAAGTATTTTATGACAAAAACTGGGGGAAATAAAAAGCATATGGAACAGAATCGTAAAAAAAATAAAATTGGTATTTATGTATACCTCATATATGATCTTTTAAAAAGGGACTAGGAGAAAAACAGAAAGCGAAAGGTTCTCAACTTCGTCAATCTCCAACAGAATCTTTTTCAAAACTTATTTATTAAACGTAAACGGCATGTGGAACAGAATTAGGTAAAACAAATTGCAAGAAAGGAGGTATATCATAGAAGCAATAATAATTATAAATACATCGGGCGACGTTTTTTGTTTTGTTTTAAATAATGTACATTATCATTTAGTAGTTACTGATTTCAGGGCAGTCTTCTTGGTATTGTTTTGAAAAAGGGCAAAGAAGGCCTTTGGCAAATCAATAATTTTGTAGGCACTTTGAAATTTAGTTTGAAAAGGACTAACTAGCCTTTGCACAATAAATTTGTAGAACATTTAATATCACAAACTATACATCTAAGTGCATTTTCTTGGCAATTTCAAACGAAGGACGAAAACAGATCAGACGAAAATAGATAATTTCATTGTTCTATAAAAATAATTCTTATGAAAATCCACTAAAATAGCAGTCACAAGAGGTAGCTCAATGCAACATTTATAATTTACATTCTATCAAAAAATACTTTTAATAGTTAATTTAAAAGTCCGCTTAAAACGATTGTCATTCGTTCTTCTGTCGCCAATTTGGCTTAACTGTCCTCTATACTGATACGGACTTCAAACGCGATCTACAATTCATTGCTAAAAGAGCATCTCAAACCGGTTATGCGATTTTTACAGTGGATAAATTTAATATTATATATCGAACATAGAATTTTGCTCAAATTTTGTATAGCAAATAGAATTTCATGTGTTGCTTACTACAGAAGGCTTGGGGTGAATAGATTTTGACAAAAACACGTTCATATGGTTGGAGTACTGATATACTCGTATTTAAAAGCGGTCGATATGTGGTAGAAGATTTATCTCTCTTAGTCCTCAACTAAGGCTGACGTCGATGAAGTGAATAAACAGGAATTATCATTTGAGTTTGGGAGAAATACCCGCAGAACTTGTAGCTTTTCACACAATTATTTGGGTATGAAATACGTTGCCGTTCGGAAAACTTGAATCTCAACTGACCCAAAATCACGAAAACCCCTCAAAACCGATAATGGTGTGAAAGAAAGTGTTGACTATTTTCTTTGATTTTTGCGATCTTGTGTGCTAGAAATTCTTGCTAGAAGGTCGGACACTAAAGAGAAAGTATTTTTTGGGAATATGCGACTTTTGAGAGAGGAAGTTCGTCAAAATATTCAGATTTGTGGAAAGAAAACTCATGCATTTTGCACGACGATAAGGCACTATGTAGCAAGGTTATAGTTGTGAACTAATTTCTGGCCAAAAACTCTTTAAGCAACTACCATATTCATCGGATGTGGTACCGGTTGAATTTTTCCAGCACCGGCACCAACTTTCAATATTTAGAAAACGTAAAAAAGGATTCACGACTAGAACTGAACTCTTTTCCTGAAAATGCATTTGAAAAATGTTTTGATAATTGGATTATTCATTGACACAAGTGTATGACTTCGGAAGGGGCTTACTTAGAAAGCGTTACAGTAATTTTCAATAAGTGATAAATATTTTGTGTTCTACTGACAATTCCCGTACCTTTTTGGCACAACATACTATAAACTTCTTGGCGATATACATCTGAAATATTCAATTTTGTAAAAAAAAACCCTTCCAACACATACGCACGCACACATTACCTGTTATAAAGTAAGCGAACACATATACCCCCTGCCCCTACCTGCGTGCAGGTAAAGGCCAGGTGCCTTCTTGCAAAACACCCGCATAAATGACTAGCTTACCAGCTTATTAAAATGTGTAAAAAGCCATAAATATTAAAATTTACGCTTAAGAGAAAACACATGCTTCCTCTTCCGGTATCATTTGGTGCGCAGTCGTTTGTTTATAATTGAAATGTTTGTTATTTATTTTCGAAATGTATAGAAGCAACCACAAGCTTTTCGAACGATGGCGTCACTACTTCGAAAGAGAAAACCTTACGCTCTTGGATACCCATCAAACTTGTCATACATAAAATGGAAATTCGAAATTAGAGAGTTTGATCAGTCGAAGTTGTTTCGAATATTTTCATCGAATACTCGTATGTGCAAGATGAGAAAGGTCAACTCTATCAAAATTCGTTGGCTATTCATGTATAATCTAAAAGGAGTTTTCAATGCTTAGACAGACAACAGTCTTAAGAGTCAGAATGAAATCGATGATGCCACTACATTGCACATAATATCATCACTTTTTTTTTTGCTAGTATCAGTATAACTAGTATAAACAATAAATGGCCAAAATTTAATATTCACTTTGATCATTTGACTTTTGTTTAATGATATTCCAAAGACTCGTTTACATTCCAACAACAACAATAATAACGACCGAATTAATCTTTGTGAGGCAATATTTAAATTGGAATAGAGATGAGAAATCATCTTATCGACACATTGGAATTGATATCTTTAATGTGTTGTCTCTCAGTGGCATATTATACATATGTATGTTTGTATATGATGGGTCCTCTGGCAAAGGGAGCTTCTGTTTGTTGCTAATAAAAAAAATTACGTAATTTTCTGTTTTTTTTTTTAGGAAATTTGGAATTCCAGGTGGGAACGTGCAACGTGTAACAGTCCTTGTTAGAATCACGCAATCCAACGTCCAACTTCACATGTCAACATTGCGACCATATGAGTCATCCATTATGTAATAATGACCTTATTACTTTTTGTTAAAAATAGACACCAAAAAAGGGAAAGAATAAATTATTTCAAAGTGTGCAATAATTCGTATTCCCTTCCAGAAGGGAAGGGATGTAATTCAACGATAGCACACTTTTGCCGAACATGCAACCGAAGTTGGCAACCACACCCAAATAAGAAAATTGCCTTTTATCATATACGAGTACAAAGAAATGTAACAGTTGATTTTGGAATTATGCGCGTACAATGAAGATTAAAGTGCCTCAATTTGCGAAAAATCTAAAACTGTATTGGATATAGGTGTAGGATACTTCTAGCTATCATCGCTATTGATTTTTTTTTTGATGTTTATGTATGACTCAATAGGTGGTGACTCCGGCCGATCATTTGGCCGACCCAATTTCAAAAATGCATGAAGATTTTTCTTTTATCTTCAAAATGCAATGAATTTGTGGAAAAAAAGAAACATTGAATTGAACTCCAACAGAATGGGAATAGAAAATTAATTATTCAAATTCTCCTTATTACGCGAATGTGAACCTCTTCCAGGGAAAAATCAATAAACGAAAAATAAAATGGACGCCATCATGGCTGCCAGACGAAAAATGTGTATTCCTTAAGCGATTTTCTCCTAGCTGATTGTGAGGAGTGTAGGAGGGGAAAAAGTATAAATTTGCTAGAATTTTATTAAAAGTTGAAATATACCTGTGTGCCATTTTCCGTCACCATTTTCGTTATATTTAGTTTTTCTTCTTTGCTTAATAAAACTTGAAAATGTTCTGTTTTTCTTTTCACTTTCTATAGTATAGAGAAATTGTGTAAGCGTATGTCGTCACTGCTGCTGCAGCTTAGTCATATTTAGCTTTTTCTTTTGTAAAATTTTTGCTTTAAACCCGATTTTGGATAGGAGATATTTTTGCAGATATTTCAGTTAATGACGTTTGGTGTAATACCGTTTTTTCCAGCGTTTAGTAAAAGCACTTTTTCATTTTTTTTTTTCTTTTCTATATACTATACGCATTTATGTGTATATATATGTATATTGTATGCGTGTATAACTTTTCTGTGTGTTCGTATGAGTGTCTATCATATTAAGGTTGTTTGTGTGTGTAAAGAAAGAGGAAGATTTTTTTTTATTCACTTGTTATTTCCACTTTTGTATTAAACTGTTTCTTATGCTTCCGTTTAGCTCAAAATTTAACTCCAGACTGATTAGGATTCCAACTTGAAAATGTCCTGTAAGCCAACAGCGATGTTATGGACTAGATGTAGGATTTTCGCAGCGCCTGCGCATTCACACATTCGAATTGGAATACTTCAAGTCGAATATTCTGTCACTTATAAGGGTGGATTGTGTCCCAACTGTGGGGTTGTTTCTCAAGTTCGAAAGAGAAACAAATAAACATGTTGTCCATGGCACGTGCTATTGTTATTGTTTTTATGTCATACCAACCCGTTTGTGTTGGACGGACTACTACCAACAGCCGGTTAAAGAAAAAAAAAAAACAAAAACATTCTCCACCACACTTACGACGACATAAATAAGCTTAGGGTTGTTAGGGGTGCTGATGCACTTATGCATAAGATGGCCTGTATACCGCTACACACATGCATACGCAATGTAAATATGCGCGAATTGTGTCATCTGAAAGTACTAGCCAAGTACCATTCTGGCATAAGATTTAAGATTACTTGTGGCGATACTTAAATGTTTTATTCTATGAATTTGTATGGAAAATACTTTAGTTGCATCTCAACAACGTGGCCATAACAAAAACTTCAAATCATAAATCACACAAAGCAATTTTAAAAATGTCCATAAAAGTAACTGCTTTACGATGACTCACTATCGTATTTGGTATGTTAGGGTGGATATTGAATCCGAGGGATATTTCTAACGCCAATATCATTGGAGAAGCTTTTACAATATTCAATATTCTATTTTGTTTTTTTTTTTTTATAAAAAAACTAAAACACAAAATAGAAAAATTTTAAAGCAAAAACAACAAAATTATTTAAAAAGTGAGGAGATTTGAGTCAACTAAATTATAACCCAACCAAAGACATTCTTTTGTTTGATCTTTCAAAGATATTATTGTAATTAAAACTTAAATTTAGAGACAATTATATTATAATCGCAAACAAGTGAGTACGATAGCATACATTTTATACCCGCAAATAATATACTCGTACACTTGTCATAATAAATATTCGTATTCAACTTTTATAATAAGTACTCGTATAAGCGAATAAATAAAAAAAATTGTTTACATATTTAGTAACATTGATTTGTCGAACAGCCCACTGGTGTGTATTATAAGCTCTGAATTTATGCTATATCGCGTTCATAGAGTAAATAAAGAAATGTATTCCCTCTGGATAAAAATAGCGCGGATGGTGGTCGTGTAGTGTGATAAAAATTTCCCTTTGCGAGCGTTGAATGAAATGAAAATGTCGTTATTGTAGAATACTTATTTATTTGCAGCCAAAATTATGGCAATAAATAAATAATAATAGATAAATAACAAATGGTAACAAATAAGTAGCAACAATTACAATAAGAACAATTTAAAGCTTCCTTTCTTTCCCCTTTTAATCCGATGTCAGAGAAATGGTTTATGAAATATGTAAGTGAAATCATTGCGACATCAGTGATATGACTGGCCCGTTATTTGCCGTTATTTACATATTCGCCCATTCACAATAGGAAATCACTTCTCTTGTCTTTATTTACTCTATGATTTTGTTACAACAGAGACATACAATGTGGCAACATTATGTAAAAGAAAAAGTGTACGTACACATACATTTCGTGGCAACCCACGCTTATTTCACAGCGTAAAAGTGTAACTTAAATTAAAATAATTTCACTTAGATTAATCTCAATTGAAAATCGAGGTGACTCCTAAAAGAAAAGAAACTGGTGCTGATGAATTGATAAGTTATTTGCGGAATTTTTTTCAATGTTTTCAATTCATTGGTTCCGTTTTTTTTTCTAATCTGATCGTCAATCTTTTGCACCAGTAAAAGAAACCCTCAGAATAACGCCTTCTAAAATAAGCGAAAATATAAGTCTTTCGGTGAAGAAAAATATTAAAACAAATCAACCTTCATCGGACGTAGATAGCTAGCTGTACATATCTAAAATCAGACTAAAGAATGATGAGTACATAAACATGAAATGTAATAAAAAATAAGAAATTATTTTCCGGCGAAAGCAAGTTTGGCATCTTTGAAACATCTTTGAAAGAAAACTCTTAATATGTCGAAAGAATAGAACTGCAATATATAAAGAAAACCGTGCTCCAATGGTGAAACACGACGGAGGAGTTTACGTTAGCTAAAAAGGTTGGAAAACTAACATTTATAAAATACACAATGGATCAGTATGGTTATTAAAACATTTTAAAACAAAACTTACATTAAAGTACACAACAACTGATAAACAGGATAAAGTTGTTGTCGATGAATTTCCCTCCTCACTCATTAAACCTGAATCCCATAGAACATTTGGAGGATTTACTGAAGCGTAAAATTCGTAAACATGTCATAACATCATAAGAAATGTTAAAAAAAATGTTTCAATGGATAAGTGGAACCGAATTAGCGAAGAAGAAACATTCAAATTAGTTAAATCAAAGCCAGAACGCTTTTCGAAGGTCCTTAGATGCAAAGGATATCCAACAAGTTACTAACAATTTTTACTTTCTTCAATAATATTTAAAGTGCACAAATACTTTTATGAATTCTTCAATTTTTGATATTTATTTTAACTGTGATAAGTATTTAGAACATAATATAAGTTCTATTACAGTATAAAAAAGCAAATACACTCTCCATCAAACATTTACAAAAAACATTGAACAGTTTGATTTAATAATAATATTTTTGTTAATAAATTTTGCGCTTAAGACGTACAAATAATTTTTCTGGCACGTGTATTTAGAAAAAAAATCTGTAAAATTGTACAATATAAATGTTTTGCAATCACATTCTTTATCACTGAACTGAAAATAATCAGCCCGAAAACAGAGTTATGTGTTTTAGACCGGGTTCACAATGATAGCAACACTTTCGATACTGGTTTGCAATGTAAGCAACGAAATTTATTCGAAAATGTTGGAACAAACAGCTGATAGAATGATTGTTTACATCTTCACAAATACAAAAGCGTTGCTTCCCAGACTTAACAACACACCAAATTTAGTATTATGATGTCGCAAAAACGTCACAAGGAACTACATATAATATTCCCAAAATCCTTCATATCCGTTTACAGTCAAACAGATGCTTTCTTCCAATGCAACACATTGTGCTATATTTCGATTGTTAATAAATTATTAAAATATAATAAATATTTATTATTTAAATATTCTACAGATAAAATTATTGTTTAAACCAACATTTTTATAGTAAATAGTTAAAATTTTCATTGATATACTCAGTATGCAAATAAATTTCGCAATATCGCCATATAGTTTTCATTTACATTATTTTTCTTCGAACAAATCTGTTGCTAAAGCTGAAGCTTCATATAATTTGGCGGAGAATTTAAGTTAAATTTTTGTGTGGAAATTAAGATGCAAAGCCTGGAGTGAGAAAAAGATGGGTGAAGTACAAATCTGTGAACGTAGACTTATTATTTGAACAATACGGTTTGCAGGCAATGCCCAAATAAGAATTCAATGACCATCTTATCATTACCAGCAAATTGCAATCAGATATTGATTAATTCTGTTTGGTGAAATTTAAACTGCACCCCTAATCACGTTGCGTAATGATATACATAGTCCTGCCATATGTTCTGTTACACAATTTCCAGCGCTTATCGTTCAAAACTTCTTGCGGGAATAGAACCGTTAACTTTTTTTCAGAACACATGCACTGATTAGTGAAGAATACTAATCAGTTTGGTTTCAGTTGGCAATCTATTAATATGGAGTGGGGCGTTAAAGAGAATCGAGTCGGCGTAATAGCGTTGCATAAGTGCGGAAAGAGTGCTGGCCAAATTTTCGAGTTGCTAAAACCACTCGAAATATCAAGAATGTTCGTTTATCGTGCTATTGCTCGCTTCGGCGAATTGTCTGGAGTAGAAGACAGGCCAAAAAGTGGTCGCCCGCGCGTTGTCCGTACGAGTGCGGTAGTAAAGGCAGTGCGTGAAAGAATTCGGAGAAATCCCCTTAGAAAGCTGAAAATCATATCCAAGAAATTGGATATATCAACCAGATCCACGTCTAGGCTGATTCGGGATAATCTGCATATGAAAGCCTATCGTCGGTCCACGGGGCATCTTCTAACTCCTCAGCTAAAAAAAATTAGGCCGGAAAGATGCAAGCGACTTTTGCAGTGGCACGCGGACAATGGCCATGAAAACATTCTGTTTACGGATGAGAAAATTTTTACCGTGGAAGAAGTTTTCAACAAACAAAATGACAAGATTTATGCCACTTCATCTAAGGAAGCGAAAAAAGTTGTTCCAAGGGTTCAACGTGGCCATCATCCCTCTTCCGTAATGGTTTGGTGGGGGGTCTCCCACCATGGTGCCACATCCCTCCGTTTCTGTGTGGGCGTAAAAAGAGGTTTACCAAAAAGATGTGTTAGAGGGTGTTGTGAAGGTTTTGACCAATACCCTTTTCAATGGACGTAGATGGATCTCCCAACAGGACTCTGCTCCTACACACAAAGCTAAAACCACGCAGGAGTGGCTCAGAGTCAATATTCCTGGCTTTATAGCAGCAGAAGATTGGCCATCAGGGAGTCCAGATCTCAATCCACTGGATTATGATTTGTGGTCAGAATTGGAGAATATGGCTTGCAAGACTCCCCACAGAGATTTGGGAAGCCTTAAAACAGCATTAACCAGAGCAGCGTCCTCGATCTCCATGGAAATCCTACGTGCGGCTATAGCCCAATGGCCACACCGTTTGAAAGCTTGTGTTAAAGCAAAAGGCGGCCATTTCGAGTGAATACAATTTTTTTTAATAACCAATATTGTCTTCTAATAAATGAAATAATTTTGAATACAATATGAATATTGGTTTTTTTTTATCGCGTTTTATATTTGTAACAGAACATATGGCAGGACTAGGTATTTGTAACTGCTTTGGAATAGAATAGACATTTTTAATCGAGAATTCCCATTCCCACATTTACCAGTAATCCCAGTAGTCCCAGGAAGTTTGGGCGGGAATTTACGGGAATTTTAGTTTGTATGGGATGGGTTTTTATATATATATATATATATATATATATATATATATATATATATATAT
>JAHXMU010000333.1:314393-337072 GCA_019455685.1 Philornis downsi
ACTTTTCTCTAAGAAAAGTGTCTTCCATGACACTTTTCTCTAAGAAAGGTGTCTTCACTGACACTTTTCTCTAAGAAAGGAGTCTTCAATGACACTTTTCTCTACGAAAAGTGTGTTCAATGACATTTCTTAGACAAGTGTCTGCAATGACATTTTTCTCTAATAAAAGTGCCTTCGATGACAAATTTCTCTAAGAAAAGTCTTCAATGACACCTTTCTCTACGAAAAGTCTCTTCAATGACACTTTTCTCTACGAAAAGTCTCTTCAATGACACTTTTCTCTAAGAAAAGTGTCTTCAATGGCACTTTTCCCTTAAAAAAGTGTCTGGAATGACATTTTTCTCTAATAAAAGTGCCTTCGATGACAAATTTCTCTAAGAAAAGTCTTCAATGATACTTTTCTCTAAAAAAAAGTGTCTTTAATGACACTTTTCTCTACGAAAAGTCTCTTCAATTACACTTTTCTCTACGAAAAGTGTCTTCAATGACACTTTTCTCTAAGAAAAGTGTCTTCAATGACACCTTTCTCTAAGAAAAATGTGTTCAATGAGCCTTTTCTCTAAAAAAAAGTGCCTTCAATGACACACACCGAAAAGTAGACAAAATATACGTAGCAGTTCTCGTAGGCGCACAAAGGTATTGTGTTTTTAAATTTGTTATATTTTTTATAAAAAAAGAAACTACGACTGAAACTGCCGAAACATTTCGTGCGTTTTAATTCATTTCATTATACTGAGTGAGTTTTTTCCTGCATTTAGGCCGTAAACTAATATATTCAGAAACCTTTACTAATAAAAGTTTAGTTATACACTCAAGGTAACGATTATATAATGTGATATTAGCTTATCCACGATATGACAAAATTGGACCAGAAATTAACAAATTACATTGAAACGTTGACTCAAATGTTTTTCTATAATTAATCGTTTAAATGAAATATGCCTTGCCAATAATTTTCCCAACTATGTTGTGAAAGCGATACAAAATACTTATTATTCTTAACATCATACTTAATCATAGGCTAGTTACTAAGCAACTATTTGCTTAGTTTTCTATTCGAGTGTGTATAATTGCTGTAAAATTCTATGTATCTAATCTAATTTAATCCAATTTATTTTTATTCAAGATTGCTACCGATTTGATTACGATGTTAGAACATATCTCCAACATAACGCAAAACAGAGATTTCGTAATTACTTAGTTTATAATTAGGGCATTTTTTAACTAGTTGAACAGGAACCTACTGCATATATTTATTAAGTCCCCGAAGTTCCTAATTCCTAAATTTTCCAGCTTTCTATATTTGGAGACCTTCAAGTACCCGAAATGTTTCTGGAGAGAGCAAAAGTTCTTCATGAACAAACTTAGCTATATTGTTTACCACACATGCAATGGAATATAAAAATGTCAGTCATATGAAATTGAAAAATCAGCATGTATTATTTTTCAAGAGCATTTGACACATAACACCACGAATTGCTGTTGTCTAAACCAAAATCAATTGTTATCAATGGTAATTTATTGCCATTCTTCAAAAGCTTTTTATCAAACAGCATATCAACTGTTGAAATAGGTTCTGTTTATTGTATTGTATTGAAATTAATCCATTAGCAGATATTCTTACGTTTATAAATAATTACCTAAATGTGCAAATATTTAATATGTTGCAAATCATTATTATAGCCGATTCAAAATTATTTGCCATGTTTTCAAATTTATCTCACCCTACGTTGATCCAAAAACAATTATTAGCATTAGCAGGGTGGTGCAATGTAAACATACCGGTCTTAAATGTAGATAAAAGCCACACTATCATTTTCACACGTTAGTACACATCAGTCATGTAAAACGACACCTAGTAGTATGACCGGTTTGGGTTTCCAAAACCGGTTTGCTATTTTCGAATTTCGAATAAACCATTATTATGGGAAGATATTAAAAAACAAAACATGTTTAAATAAAAAAAAAAATAAAGCAACAGAAAAAGATGACAGATAAAGGCTCAACGATAACATAGAAAAAAAGACGATAACATTTACAAAAATCCTTTACACGTCCTTTACAAAAATATCGGCGAAGTATCACATTTACACATTTTTCAACAGCGAAGACAAGAGAATGAACTCTTTATCAGTACAAAAAGTGGCACATGCGTGTTCCTTCCTACCGTTGGAATGCAATGTGAAGCCTCCATCAATATCCCGCCCATAGGACTGAGAGGGAGAATTTACTATTCCCTATAGATAGTTTATTTTCCTGAATGAAAGTCTTATTGCCTATGTAAGTAGTTTGATTCTCCTCATTACTTTGCAATATGAAAACTAAACCTTCTGTTAGAATGAAAGAAAATAAGAAATTTATACTTTTCTTCCAGAATGTGATAGTTTTTTATAAAAATTTCTCTTTATGTATTCGAAAAAATTATAAGGATTATATTAAGAAAGTGTGCCTACGGAGGCAACTAACAAGAAAAAGTGCAAAATACTTAACATAAATTACCAAATTCCCCTGCGTTCCATAGAGATGAGATAACTTTTCGCATTTAGTTGTCTTACATTATTTTATTTTTTGACTCATTGAAAAGGTGCTGCAGTTTACAAATCCATCTAAGATATTATTGATAAGATTACTGAATTTCGTCATATTATTAACTAGTCTGTAAAGAAATTTGTTCCATAGACTAAATTATATAAATAAACAAATAAATAAGAAGTTTTTAGCTTTAGATTTGCCGATTGCTTGACTATTCGAAGTGTCATTCAGTTGAAAGAAAGAAAAGTAAATTTACTGTATCAGGATTCGAAACCGCGATTATACGGACGATAGTTGTATAATCATTTATCATTCTACTTTTTTTTAAAAATGATACATTTGATTTGTGTTGATTAAAAATTTTAGAAGAGAGTAGTCAATTTTGTAAGGTTTCATCCTGTCCAAAATGTTACCTTCCAACTATAAAATCTTGACAGTGGAACAAATAAAATTTAGCTGCACTGACTGTCCAAGTCCAGGACATTTCTTTCAACTTTTTCAAAACTGCAGTATTGCTATGAAAAACTATATTTTGCCATAAAAACTAAGAAGGTCTGAAACTTTGCTTCAATAATTCAAAAAAAAAAAAATGCACACACCTTTGACACATACATTGGTAGCCAATTTGGTGTCAAAATAACATTTTTTTAAATAAAAATAGTTTTTGATCTGTCGGCTGGCTGTCACGGTAATTTTTATGCGAAAATATTTAAAATTGTCCAATGTATGATGTGAATCATACATAATCAATCATAATTAATTCACAACTCCAATGTGATTGAACACAAATATCAAAGATAACCCAAATGTAAGGAAGATCGATAATTGAATTTTGGTGTTTGAAGCCATTGAAATATGTTTCCTAAACGATTCCGAATATATTTCTCAATTATCAATACATCATTAGATAGATATTTCATGAACCAGAGCTGATCAAATCAAATCAAATTCAAAATTCGTAAATCCAATGTAATTGAACAAAAATATTAAAGATAACTTAAATGTAAGGAGGATCGATAATTGGATTTTGGTGTTTGAAGCCATTGAAGTATGTTTCCTAAACGATTCCAAACATATTTTTCAATCTTCAACACATAATTAGATAGCCATTTCATGAACCAGAGCTGATTGCCGAATCATCCTAGTATCTATAAGATCCACGTATAACAAGAATATTTGTAATTAATAATTGTTTTGTGTCACTCCAAGGACCAGCAATTCTTCACTGGAAAGTCCATAGACTGCGTTTATATGGTTGAAATGTATAAATACAGTGATACCAAAGGACAGCATGTGACCGTCTTAATGTTCTTCGAACACGGTCTGGGACAATTCTAAAATCACTTATTATAATTTACTTTACAAATTATAGAGTCAAAATGCTGCCTAAAAAATACGCTTCATCTTATTCACAACATTGTACATCGCTAGCTAGACACTTTTTGGTAGTGTCCGCGTTTGACTGAATCTTGTCAATTGTATTCGGTAGAGTTCGCCAGCTATGATTTCGGCCTATTTGGCCAGCTTATAATACGAAAGCACTAACTTCATTTTACCACATACACAGCATTCTATGCGTCAGCTCATGCGACATCCAATTTCCTTTCATTGAATCATTCCCAACGATTTCAAAAGATATGCAATTACCTTTTAATACATTACTAATGTGTTTGCAATTCATTCTTTCATTTGTGCACTAATCTTTCTTTTATTAATAGTTATTCCAGTTCTTCTTGCCTTCGTCGTTCTTAAATTTTTGCAACTATTCAGGACAATTACGCCCACCTAAAGCAGCCTTGATGTAGTTTTCTATAAACAATCAGAGCTTCAGCTGTAGGTGCAGACCTCTTGAAATTAAAGAAGAAAAATCAAAAGTTGCCGCCAATGAGGCTTTTTCTTGTGAGTTCGCACAAAAAGGCGGAAAAAGTAGTATTGATATCGAATTATTTCATAATTATCAGCATGCCAAAGATTTAGCCCTATATTATGATGTCTTCATTTGACAATTTTAACCATAACCTACTAACGGAGCAATGTCTTGTAAAACGGAGAGATTTATTTGTACCCCTAATGTTAAAAATGATATCATTATGTTATAAATTGTATAAACAGTTGATATTTTATATCCTCAAAGATACATTTTATGCAATTATAAGGACAATAGTTTCAGACTATTTGTGCCAAATTGTTTTTTTATAACTACGTATTTTTTCGAAAGAAGAAACAAAAATTTTTCATTTAACTTTTTCCTACGAAAAAGCCCCAAATAAATGCGGTTTAGCCAGTTTCTTCTTAATCGAATAAACGTAAATCGCAGTTTCATGTAACTCGAAACCGTTTCTTCTAAAAAAAAATGTTTATTTGAGCACTCTAGCTATTGATGTATTTTGTATTTCGATCGTAGGGCTCAAAACAAACAATAATTTGTACGCTGCTTCCATTGCCAAGTCTAAGTCGGAACTGAAAATCGTGTAGTTTCGGCAGATACGGCGGAAAACCAGATAAAAACTTTGCGAAAGCAGTTTTATTTAGTGTAAAGATCAAAAGTTTTATTCTAGCTCGCAAAGTAAACGTAAGCCCTTCCGGCAATCTACATTGGTTTCAAGAGGTTTCGTAAAACTTCGCTTCCGGACTGAACAAGGTCAGGTGTCAATTTACGAAAGCAGTTTTGTTCTGTATACAAACAGAGAGTACTTTATTTAACGAAGTTTTTATTCAAGACGGCGTTGTAAATTTAAGCTTTTTCGGTAATTTTCAAAGGTTTCACATTGTAATGATAGCCAACAGAAAAGGTAAAATGAAATGTATTTCTAACCTGCAAATACAGGAACCTGTGTTGTGTGTGGGTGTTACTGCCATATTGCGGCATCAACCAAATTGTGGATATGACACTGGAAACGCCACACCCTACCGCAATGAATACAATTACGCGTGTACACATGTATTCAAATAAGTGGTTTCCGGAGATAATATATGACATAGCATGACACTTAGTAGTTAGAAACCACAAAGACAGTAAGTAATAGGCAACCGGATATGTGAACCACAACAAAAGCCGGGGACATACGAATTTACAGATACTCAACTCAGCTTACATCCTAAACCGCTACAACAACGGCAACAATGAAGAGCTAGAGCTCTGGCACATAAACTACATACGTACAAAGTGTTAATTAATAAGATAGACCCAAATACAACTCGTGCCACGCACAATTAAGTTATCCATTAACAGAAACAAAGTAGTGGTCATTTCTTGTTTTTGCAAGAGTGACATAATCATGATCAAAATGTGCGTCAGATATTATGTCCCGATTTGGGTAGACATGAGACATAAGTATAAGAACAGCCATATGCACATTTAATAGTACATTTATGTCGTACTCCATGATGTATGTACATAATTAAAAATAAACCCAAAATGAGATAAATTGCTAGTGATTGCGCAAATTTACTGTACCCGCTTGAAGAAACCTTCTAACGATCATCTTTCACACAGATTCTGTTTACGAATATCCGGACAATATCAAACAAACATATACTGGAACATGGACAAACTCAAACAACTACATTAGCAAGCATACTTACGTACGAAGAAGGAATTAAGAAATCTTGTAGGAGTACCTCTAACAGTTTTAACAGTAGTGGTAGTAGTAGTAGTAGTAGTAGTAGTAGTACCAATACTAAGCCACCACCACTGGTCAGGGATTTGGAGTCTTGTGGTCATCAAAAACAGTCTGGAAAGGATGTGTTGGAGCAATCAAGTGCAAACTTCTTGAACATAAACATTATTTGAAGGCAGTCAGTGAGTACAGTGACCACACCCCATCATCCAAATTCACACTATTATCTCATGAAAGCATTAAGCTTGTTTGTTACACACTATTCGTACACTAGATGTATGTATCTAATAGATATTTGTGCGTTTGCACAAACTCACACACAAACACTCTTATAAGCGAGAAGAAGATCAACTCTCCGTTGTCGCTGATTTGGAAAAATGCAAATTAGAACAAATATTCTATACTTTCGATACACAAACACTTTGCAAATCAAAATTTCACAAAATAAAACATACTTTGTACCGTTGGTCATCACTTTGAACGTTGTTTTGAAAAATCGCGGTCATTTTTGCGGCATAAATAAATATTTCTTATCAAAAATACAAAAAATGCACGGAAAACACTGAACTTCTGTAAACCAGAATCTCGTTTAATTGAAACTGATAGAGATAGTAGGCAAAACAAAATTCCCAACCAAACACCAGCTGATTCATTCCAACAAAATACTGGTGATGTCAAGCAACAACAAACATGACGAAGCGTTGCCACATTGTTCGTTGTTGCAGATCGGAAGCCAAAGAATAAAAAAAACCGGTACTGACGGATTAAAACAATCACGACAGTAATCAAGCAGAAGATAAACACTGCAAATACAAGCCGGCTCAAATGCTACGTTTTCATTGAATGTGATTTTGGAGATGAAAAATAATTGTAAAGAAGAAAACATGACAAGTTGAATTATATAACTGAGCACTATATTATCTCCACGAGGAAAGAAATTCCTTTAGACATTTAGTGATATTGACAGATTTTTTACGTTTTTACGTTATAATATGGTTGGTAATATATTTACAAATTTGAATAATTGTGACTTATTACTGTTTCATTTCACAAAATGTAATTTTCTGTATTGGAAGGTACTGTCTGGGGAAAAAATTTAATTTTAAACTTCGCCAACACTTTTTTGTAGGCAGTTTCACCCCGAATTTTTAGCATAGTACCGGCCTTTAGGTTTTCAAAACATTGAAAGATAAACAAATATATCTGACATATTTAATGACTCTGTATTAGCCCCGAATGTCAAATTTTCTCTTCCACTTGAGGTCAATATTGCCAAACGGAATAGCGACGGAATTCCGTTTGCAGAATTTGCATGCTTTTTGTATAGGAAAAAAAAAACAATTGTTATTGACTGTCACCGACTGAAATTCCATCTAGAGGTCAGATTAACTTTGATTTTTTATGCAATGGAAATAACTTATTTCTTTAGAACGGTGAAAAGAATGCCAAAAACCACTTAAAGGAATGACTTACTGACCGATTGATCTGACAGATCTAATTTCATTTCTGGATAAATTTGGATGATAAGTAGAGTTGTACCAACCTGTCAGTGTATTATCTCTTTTAAGTAAACAATCTTCAAAGTTGCATTCGTATGTATTTCTCAAGTTTTTTTTTTTAATTGCGCATTTGCATCAACAATTATTTTCCACACACGACAGAATTAAATTAAACTAAATTAATTAAATTAAATTAAACTTGAGGTACAATGCGACAAATGTTAATATTACTTTACAGTTCATTTACACTATCAGAAATTAAGCGTTGTTCCCATATATTTTGCAATATTGTAGCAGTATTTTTTATTTAAAGTCCAGTTCAGTTTATTCAAACTGTCGCAAGATTAAACTATTTCGTTTTCTGCTAAATTACTTAAAATCGCTGGCAGTCGGTTCGTCTGTTAAAAAAAGGGCGGAAAAATAGGGTACATCGCGTACTCGGTACTGAAATACTCAACACTTTTTTAACAGAATGACTATTTCATAGGCAACATATCCATAAATACATTAAAATATATTATTTTCCAGCGTCTATTGCGTCATTCCTTCTTTCAGGTATTTTATTCATTTTACAGTCAGAACGGATCGAACATTTTTTTTTCAATTTTTCAACTTTTACACAAATATTATTAGACTGAATGCAAATGCCACAATTGTGAACAAATAGCCATCAGATGTTAATGAAATCTGATCATATGACAACCAGCATTAGCGAGAACAATATAGTTTTCATTCATCATTTTGACTCGAAATCATTTACCTATAATTTCGCCGGTATTCTGAAAGAGCTATTACCAAAACGAATGTCAGAACATTAATTTTGTTTCGGAACAATGGACTATATTTTTAATGTCTGCTTCAAACAATCTGTACTAGCACCAAGAGTCATATTTTTCGTTTGAAATCAACACTGTAAAACAAAATGGCAATGGCAAATTTGTGTAAACAGAATTCTGTTTGCTAAATTTTGTACTTTATGTGGAAAAAGTAATCCCGATAATTTTTACATTAATAAATATCACCAGGTTATCGCTCTCATTGGACGCCGAATGATTCAGAAGGACTTCTTTGCAAACATTGTTTTATTGCCAACACTGTTTTTTTCACATATCTTTGTTATATGATTCATCATCAAGACTGCGTCACATTTCATACGAAACGAAAACGTCTAAATCCGATTGTTTAACCCGAATCATGCTGTTGCTTTCCCAACAAATTCCAGGTAAATTCAAATCCATTTAATGAGGAATCGATGTAAATATTTTAATAAATAAATCGAATAAGAAACGAAATAAGAATCGATATTCTTGTATACCAATATTTAATATAATACACACTAGTATGCTCGTTCATCATAAACATACATTTGTGTATAATAGTACGGATGTTTATATTACAACATGTGTATGTAGTAAAGGAATAAAAGTATATGGGTGCGTTTCCATACAACGACGTATGCCTTAGCGAATACATACATATGTATATGTATGTTTGCTTATACATTTGTGTATATGTATAGTACATAGGAATACCTCTGTAGATACTTTTAAAATATGTTTTTTTTTTTTTTTGAATTATTCACCATAGGTAGTAATTATAATATTATATTAAACGCACATTTCAATTGAATTAAAATAAAAAATTAAGAAGTTAAGAAAAAACCAATATTCGCATTTAATTGGTTGGCATCAGTCAGATATTTTTAGTGTTTGAGTGCCTATTTTTCCGCTTGTAAAAAACATGGATGTGTGCCTAATTTTTTTTTTATATATTCGTACATGTATATACATACGTATGTATGTATGTACGAAAGAACTTGTTGGTATATGTATGTATGAATATAGATACATACCAGAATATGCCAATAATTTTAATTACTGTCACATATTTTAATTTCGTTTTTTATTTTGTGTTTTCTCTCCGAGAGTGATATCATTATATAAATTTGTTGGTGATTTATGTATAAAAACTAGCGCCATTCCAAATATATTGTGATTTTTGTGATTCGTTTGCATCTTTTTTTCACCACTCTGACTGCCTCAATATTAAAGTTCACATTAAATAGTTTGTGGATTTCATTGTTCTTAATTATTCACTTACTCCCAGGCTTTGAAGCGATGGAAAACGTTTTTTCAATGGATTTAACATTTAAATATATTTATTTTTATACGAATTATATTGGAATTAAAATGACAACTTTTTGCTTTATATATGTTACTATCGTGCGATTTGAATTTGTTTTACATTAAAAAATGTTCCTCTTTTTGGCCGGACGAAAATGTATACACCAGTCGATTTCAGTCGATTCGTAAAATTAAAATAAAGTCCAAATTATTTTGAAATGTACAATATCGGCCAAGAATATTCGCTCTTAAACATCAAGAAGAGAATGTTAGTGCCAACCTAACGGTAGGTATAGCAAAAGAGATCTCTTGATTTGTCTATTTTTAAATTCTAATGAGAGTGGAAAGCTATTTTATTGTAGACATATTCCACATCATTGAACAATTTGAAATTTGCGTATCTACAAGTGAAAGTATATCTACAACGAATCTCTATCTTACCGCAACAGTGGTGCAAGTTCCTTTTATAATTATAAAATAGCCAGAACTCATTCAAAAACCTTAATTATAAAGAGTTACTGATGCAAATTTACTTTTGAACATTGCAGAAACCGTTTTTTTTTTTTATTGTTTCCAAAAAGCTCATATTTAGAAAAACTAAAACTAATAAATCACAAAGAAAAATGTTCATAGTGGCATAGGTGAAGAAATCCGTAGTTGTTTTGTAATAAATAAAAATAACTTCTAGTTGCTAACAATTTCTTTCTCATTTCTGTAAGAAAAGTGGTGTCAATGGCAGTTTTCTTCACGAAAATTGTTACACTGTCTTTCATACACTTTTTCTTATAAAGAGCATTTTCCACTATATTTTCCTTTATGAGAAGTATTCCCCATGCCACCTTTCTTTTTTGTGAGAGTGTTTTCCATTGTGTTTTTCTGTATGAAAAATGTCTTGCAGATCAGTTTTCTGTATGAATCGTGTCCTTTATAATACTTTCCTTTACGACACTTCTATACGAAAGGTATCCTTAATGGCACTCCTATATGAAAAACGCGCTCCTTTTCTTTTTTTCATAAAAAGTGTCTTTTGTACAATTTTTTATGTGAAGTATCTTGCATTACACTTTTCTATACGGAAAGTATTTTGCACTGTACTTTTCTGTAATGAAAAGTGTCCTCCATGATACTTTTCGATATGTAAAGTGTCCTTCATCATACTTTTCTATATTGAAAATATCTTTCATGACACTTTTCTACATTGAAAGCGGAATTTTATGACACTTTTCTAAATGTAAGAGTCTTTCACAACACTTCTTATGAAATATAACTACCATCAAATTTTTATCACATTTACGGAAATGTCATAGGAAGCATATTCCATATAAAAGTCTAAAAAGACACTTTAAAACAAAAAAAAAAATTCCTCGCAAATAAAAAATGTAGCTTCAAATTTTAAGCGGCGTTGCCTTGTGTTGGTTTCCAGCACCGAAATAAACAACAAAAAGAAATATTTTTGCGCCTTAATTTGTTCGATCTTTATATATATAATTCTACTGTATGGGCGTTGTCAGTGAACTCCTCCTAAACGGCTGGACCGCTTTGCATAAATTTTTGTATATGCGTCTGGGTGGTGCCCGGGATGGTTTAGATTTACAATTCGGTCCAATTGTACAAAGGGGCGTGGTACCTCCCATACAAACAAAAAATTAAAAATCAATTATTTCTGCTCCTGCTTACGGTATTTGAACAAAATTTGATGCGTAGGTTTGGTGTACATATCTTAAGTGCTGCTGCAAATATGGGTGGGATTGGACAATGGGGAGTGGTACCTCCTATACAAACCACAAATTAAAAAGCAATTATTTCTGCTCCTGCTAAAATTTGAAGGCAAAGCAACGTTTGCCGGGTCGGCTAGTATATACATATATTCGTAAACCTGTGAAATGAAATTGTAATACAAAAATACACAATTCTATAATACAAATCTATTATTGGAGGCTGTTCTTCCAATTTCAGTGTTGGAAACCAACCAATGTCCCCTTTTATTTTTATGTTATAAAAAGAACATGATGCACGGCACTAAGCTAGGTATTATGCAATTTTTACTTAAACCTGTAATAGTTCACGAGATATGGGCATTCAAAATATTAAGCTCTGTGGCTCTTTCCTTTATTTTTGTTATTTTGACAGGTAAGACCAGATATCTGTTTGTTTTTAAATAAAAACAAATATTAAACTCGATACTCATTTACATGTATTTAATGTTTTTAAAAATTGTTAAAAGAAAGCGGATTATACGAAACAAATTTTCAAATAGTATTGTTTTTCAATTTCGAAATAATATAATGGGATGTCAAATTTACTAATTTGCTTTACTTTAGAAGAATTTTTCAGCTTTTAGAATTTATATGCTGATTTTTTTTTAGAAATCTCATTACTAAAATGAATTTTCTCGTTATCAGTCTGCATTTTTTACTGGAATTATGAAATTGTTATTTTGCATTGTAACTGTTCATCTATATGTACATATATATATATATAAAATTGAATGTTTGCGCATTTGTCTATTTGTATTTTGTTCCGAATAGGATCCTAAACTAATGGACTGATTGTCCTGAAATTTTCATGTCATCCAGGAGGGAATCATAGGCTTTATTAGGTTTTGATCGGACCAAATGGTGTGGCAGCGCCCACACATATAACAACTTTGAATGACTATATCTATTGAACCTTTAGAGGTAAACATAAGAGTTTTTGTAAGTATGCTACTGGCATAAAAAGAAATTTTTTGGCGGCCAAGTAAAGGATACAGCGTCATAAAAATGCAACGATATACTCGTATTTTTAGCAATCATATGATATATTATGTTAAGATTGAAAAAGGAACGTAGCGCCGCTCACATAATTGCAAACTGTAACGACCATATCTTGTGAACTGTTAGAGGTTCAAAGATGCGATCTGAAACATATGGTATTGCTATAGAAAGAAATATATCTGAATAAAAGTGTCGCGTGTCACACACCTTTTAAAGATTTTTCTAGCGGCCATCATACAATCTTTGCAGTAAATTAAATTGTTAAATTATGACTAGACAAAAGGTTGTAGCTTCGCCTACACACAAATATTCAAACGACAATATCTCATAAACTGTTAGGGATAAATGTTATGATATTTGTTATCGGCATAGAAGAAATCCAAGGAAAAATGTGCCAAAAAAAGGGCAGTGCGACGACATTTTGGAACAAAATTCATAAAATTTTAATAATACCAAATTTTTAACCGAGCTAATTTACAAAAAAGATTGAGTAAACAGTCGTGTTATATACAACTCAAATCAAGTTTTATTTTACGATTATAGAATTTATTTTCAATCCACTTTGGTTTAAAAAAAATTGTTATTTAAGACTGGCATTAAAGACTTTAAACGAAATCTCCTTTAATTATTTTTTGTTTATGTTATTAGACAGTAGCAGAAGAGAATTTAGACCAAAATAGAAAACAACCGATGTTCGGTTAAATAAATTTTAATGCGATTTTTAGTTCATATCGTGTTGTATTGATGTCTTCTTTCAACCAAATTGACGATAATGTACCATCTGAAGATATTCCTTTTCAAATAATTAAGCTAGATGCTATATTTCTTTCACGAGGACAAAATTACTCGAGATTTTGTTTACTCGTGAATAAATTAAGCGGCATTGCCATCTTTTTGTATTGGTTTCCAACACTGAAATTGGAAGACTAAATGTTTCTGCGTCCTAATATGCACGATAAATTATTTCTAAAATTGTAAAAATAAATATTTTGTATTACAATTTAATTTCACCAGTTGACAAATACTACGATAATAAACATATAATTTATTCCAATTTCAGTGCTGGAAACCAGCTAAAAAAATAGTCGGCAATACCGTTTAAGAAAAATGTTCTCGCCAAACAGCATAGTACTGTCCCAGAGGAACATTTAACAAATTTTAAGACCATTTTTATGTGAAATTTTGACCGCAGAATGTTAGCATGGTACCAGCCTTCATAAGAAAAGAAACAAGACTCAAGTGACAAATTTTTGCTTCGCCTAAGAAATTACGAAAGGCTATGTTTACAAACGGAATTTCGCCTGCCTGAGTTTGCACGTTTTTACAAAGGGGGAGGGAAATCCCTTTGAGGTCAAACGCAGTCATTCATAAACCGGACTCAGAGACATAGATATCATTGATAACAATTTGTTTTGTCGTAGGAACTTTTCCTACAGTGTTTCTTTAATTTAAGTTTACATAGCAACCAAAGCTGCGAGTAAAGAGATTTGGATGCATCAAGCTGAGTTTTTTTTCGTAGTGTTTATGCGTTTACTTACGTTTATTTATTATATGAATCAGCAAAGTTATAAAATACTTGTTAATCAGTCAAAATCATCATAATATGATATTTTTACTTATACGCAAATAAAAATAAAGTAATTAAATACAGCAATAATGCCATAACGACATCTTTAACTTATAATGTAAACATATTTAAAACCTAGCGCAAATACTGAGAATACCTATCCACAGGTATTTTTAAACACAAAAATGTATTGTTATCTTATCATGAAGCAATATAAAATAATTGGTTACCTCTTAAAGATTTTGCCAACACATTCGAATATATGAATAGTTTAATGTGTTTATTTGCAGAAATGTATGTTGGTATTTTTTTATATTTCCTATATAGGTTTTTACAAACAATTCTCAGGAATAGAAACTGATACATTAAGTGTGAAGGCATTTGCGACTGGAAAATAAAAAAATAGATTACAAGAGAGTTTATGAACAAGCATCCAGGAAAAAATTTATATAATATCTAGAAGCAACTGCTTTATTCTGTGAAAGGTAAAATGGTCACCCAAAATCTAATAAATAGTCAAAACAACGACATTTTCGTGTATTTAAGGGTGACACTGGCCTTAAATCGAATTTCATTCCCCATGCAAAATGCATGCAAATTCTCTAACAGAATTATGTATGCTTATATTTTCTAACACCTTTCCGATTTGTAATAAAGGCTGAAAAATTGTGCCTATAAAGATATTGATCTTAAGCGGAATTTCACTTGGTCAATGTTGCCTTTTCAATATTGAGTAGAAAGAGGGTATGTTAACAACAATAAGAAACAGCTGACTTTAAATAAAACGCAGTTTAATATGATATTTAATTTACATCTTGGCGCCTTGGCGTTCCCGTTCAATCAAATTTTATGTATAATGCACCACAATTTTCGTTCCAAACAATCTCCAGAATATTAACTACGCGTCCTTACACCACGAAAAGCGATTGAAACACAAATTTGTTCAAGCACAATTCCATTTTACAGAATTTACATGCATTTTGTATCGGAAAAACAGATTTTAAACCAAAATAGAAATTAACTGTTGATTAGTGAAACTAATTTAAGCGCGATTTTAAATTTATATTGTATTGATGTATTTTTTAATCAAATTGTCAAAATTGTCATCCGTGTCACTTCCAGCCAAGTTCACATTGCAGCCAAATCCGCGGGTAAAGAGATTTTAGTTGCATTTTTGCAAACTCAAGTTCGTTTACGTTTATATTAAAAAAAAAAAAACATTTCGTTTGAGGTATCATCATCATCATTTAAAGAATGTCTAAATATTACACAGTTAGCCAAAAACATTTGTTAATTGTATTTTGCGTTTTTTTTTTTTATTTACTACGAAAAATTTTTAAAAAATTTACTTTTTTTTCACAGAAGTTTCCTAAACATATTTTGTAGAAAGATAAAAGGAAACATCAAACGAAAATTTCAATTGAACGGTATACTAGGCTTCAAAGCTGGTATTTGTATCAAACGAAATCTATTTCTTCTGCAAAATAAATGTTAATTTTGCAAAACGTATTTGTCGCCAATTTGATTTTGCAGCGTCGACCCCAGTAAGCATTAGGGGACTTTTTTACGTTTATATTCTCTTTTCGTCTGTTATTCTACAGCTTCACTTTTAGACTAATACAGAGTTGTTTGGAGTAAACATTGGATAAATCTCCGCTGCTCCAAAACGAAATTAAAATTCTGATGATATTTTGGTACGGGGACTTAGATGTTCGTAACTATAAACATCAAACATGATTTACTCATCAAGTCACATTTAGCACTTATTGTTCGTTTTTTAAATATTGGTTCTGGATTACCTTGCAAAATTAGTTTTATATTGGTTGAAATATTGTTATAGCTACCCCCAGAGAGAATTTATTTTTCTTAAGAAATGCATGCATAATTTTCCAGTTTTTATGTTTAACCGGAAATCGAATATTTGGGAGAATTAATTTTACCGGAGAAAGGCTGGTGCTATGCTGATTTTTCGTTGTGTAAATCCATATAAAAAAATGGTCGTCAAATTTCAAGCTAAATTTTTCCACCGGACACGATACTCTGTTTTTCGCAAGGAAATTTTTCTTGATCAACATTGCCGACTATTATCTTGCTGTTTTCCAACACTAAAATCGGAATGCATTATGTTTTAAAATCATATTATTCTTTATTATATATGTTTTGCAAACTTGTGAAATGAAATTGTAACACAAAAAGACACAAATTTACAATTCTACAAATATATTGTCGGTCATATTATGACGCGAATTCAGTGCTGGAAACCAATACGAATAAAGGCCGGCAATGCCGCTCAATTTATTCACAAGCAAGCAATGTCTTATTTCCGCATGAAGAGAATACAATACCAAGCTTAACAGGGTGCCTACATCGTTGGGTTGGCGGGCTCATGGAGTTTTAGCCGCTATGAATCACTTCGACGGGAAGCGTCGCGCATTGCGTGCGCGCATTTTACGAGAACTCTCGTTTATATATTGCTACTAGGTGACTATATTGTGCTGAATATGGACTACGGCGAATTAGTGAAGCTCCGAGTGCTAATTTAATTAAAATATGGGTAAAGCGTTTTGAAGAGACCAGTTCAACATTTAAACCACAAGCAAATGGTCGCCCAAGAACATCTAGGACCGAAGACAATGTTGAGAGAGTTATGGAGTCAGTACGAGGAAATCCACAAATGTCGACTCGCAAGAGATCGTCTGTCTTACAATTATCGCTACGAAGTTTGCAACGAATTTTAACATTGGATCTTAAACTGCATCCATATAAGCTGCAATTAACACAAGAATTGAAAGAGTCTGACTCCATAGAAAGGCTCGCATTTGCTAATGAAATGCTTGATCGATTTTCCAATTTTGACAATATCCTTTTCTCTGACGAGGCTCATTTCCTTACGAATGGGTTCGTAAATCGTCAAAATTGTCGTTACTGGAACAGTGAAAATCCCAAAATGAAACACCAGAAACCATTGCATAGTCCTAAAGTGACAGTATGGGCAGCAATCTCTGGCAGAGGAATAATTGGTCCTTTTTTTCGAAAATGCGCGGGGCCAAAACGTCACGGTTAATACGGAACGCTATGTTGAGATGTTGTACGGATTTTTGGTCCAGAAATTGAAAGTTCAAGAATAGTTAATTCCAGAACTTGGTTCCAACAAGATGGAGCTACCTGTCACATATCAAATGACTCCATGGTGGTGGTGAAGCAGATGTTCCCTGGCAGACTGATTTCGGAAAGAGATGATATCCCATGGCCCCCACGGAGTCCAGACTTGACGCCTCTTGACTTTTTTTTGTGGGGATACCTCAAACACAAAGTCTACAGTAATAATCCAGAAACATCGTTTAGCTCAAGGAGAATATTCGTGGTGAAATGGCAGCCATTGCACCAGTATTACTGAAGAAAGTTTTCAATAATTTTCGTTTGCGGTTAGAGGAGTGCCGTGGTAGAGGCAGTCACCATTTAGATGATGTTATTTTTAAAAAATCAACTCCATTTATTACCTACAATGCCTTATATTTATTTTAACCATACCTTTTGTATTTATTTTTTAATCTATTTTTTAAATATGCACGTTCTATTGCACTACCCTGTATACCCGCCACATAACAGTTAAATTTCTTGTACTTATATTAATAGTTATTATTATTTATTATAATACTGATTACAATTAACTGTCCTCTACAAAGTACCTTCTTAGGCGGCCTATCGTCGATAGTGTGTAACCGATACTAATTATTTATTTATTATATGAGCATAAACAGGAATAAAAAAAGTGCGTTTTATTTTGTTTACAAACAAACAGTCGTTTATCTTCCTAATACTTTTACATTGATATCGGCCATTGATTGTTGCCATCATTTTAAATGCATATTAATACGTAATTATGAAAACGGCAAAAAAAAAACATCTCACCGCATGAATTAACTCTTGTTATCCGCTTATAATAATTGTGTAAAAATATAATTAATCATGGATTGGAAAGTGGATGATTATTGTTAAGGATTAACAATTGATTATGCGAACAAACAGTACAAAAAAAAAATTGTTCACTAAATACTTGTTATTGCATTGAAATTTAAACAAAGAACCTTTAATTGAAATATCGCATATACATTGAATAACTTTCGAAGAATTAGCTCATTCCATTCAATGAGTTCAACAAACTTTAGCATAAATACTGTAAAGGACGTTAAATGTGTGTTTGTAGACTTTTCCAACAAGTTTCCGAATGCAAGTTTGCAGTTCCCTTAATTTTTCTCACATTTCAACAGCCATCACGCAGAAGGGGCCAGAGCATAAACTAATATCAGGATTGGTGGATACAAAGCCACACTCTCACTCTCTCTCTCTCTCTCTCTCTCTACGCTTGTGTGTGTGTGTGCAGTTGTGTATATATATCCTGGAATATCCTCGGAGCGAAACTCGTTTCGGCATCTTCTGGAAGACATCGATTAGGCCTTCTAAAAGAGGGCGTCGTATATTGTATTCATTTTATGAGAAGGCCTTCGATGTGGCGACCATGGAATGTAATGAGTTTGTGGATCAAATTTTAACTGACAAACGGATTCTTCTTCACCGTTTTCTGCGAGCAAATATTTTGTCATTTAATTCTATTAAGTACTATGCTGACTTTTCACGGTGAAACTCATTACAAAAAAAACTGACCGTGAAATTTGAAGCTAAATTTTTCCATGAGCAAGCAATATTTAGTGAAGTTTTTCTCTTTGTGAAAAGAATATTGTAGATTTTCTTCTAATGATTTCCAACATCGAAATTGGAACGATTTATGTTTTTACGTCATAACATCTGTGCTAACATAGAAAAATTACTTAGCTCTGAATTTGCTGTTTTGAGGTATTAAGAAAATATTTTTCAGAAAGTTGTTGTTATGCAAATTTCCTATAACTTTTGAAATGTATAGAATTTCGGAAACTTGATTAGATGATAACCTGAGTTTTAGGGACATAAGCAATCATTACAAAATAAAAGACATGGTCTCATTTCTATCAATATTTTGAGCAGGAATTCGGATTATTCCGTTCTATGATTAATCAATTAATTTGAATTTTGGGTAATCAAGTTCAAATAATTCATTTAAAGTTTAAATGGCATGAGCAAGAAGATAATCTAAAAGAAATACATATGTGTATGTAAGCAACGCACGAAGTGTGTTCAAAAAATAAGGTAAATAATTTTTCTCAAAAAATATTTATTTATTCATCAATTTATAGTTAATCTCCTTCAAACTAGTCCCCCTCGGATATAATGCACTTGTGCCAGCGTTTTTTCCAATCCTCGAATCAGTTCTGTTATGCACTTCTTGGTATGTTCTTGAGCTCTCTCAACGATTCGGTATTTATCTCCACAATCATCGCAAAACGCCATCCTCTTATTTGTCTCTGCAATCTTGGGAACAGAAAAAAGTCGCAGGAGACCAAATCTTGTGAATACGGTGGCTGAGGCACGATAACGATGTTGTTTTTGGCCAAATAATCTCTTAGAAGCAAAGATGAGTAAGTAGGTGCATTATCATGATGCAAAAGCCATGATTTTTTCCACAATTCCGGGCGTTTTTTCGTATGCAAATGCAAAATTACATTTAATGCGTTGGATGCGGTAGTGCGGACCGCACTGGTGGTGCACAGTCTAGCTATCTTTGGACCTTATCCAGTATCCTACAGTATGTGGACTTCTCAAGAAACTTTCACCAGACGATAACTTCACAAACCATTATCGGTCCTACTACTGCAGTATACAACCAGTGAGCACTGCAAGACTTAAATCCTCATTGTTTCCCTATTGCCCTCTTGCATGCATATAGCGCCACTGTGGCCTATTCCGCCCTGTCCAGAATGTTGAGTTTGAAATTTTGCTCATTGTCCAATAATTGACCAAGGTATTTTGCACAATCCGCGAAAGGAATTTCAGTACTTCCCAGGGAGATAGGATCCACGGGTGGAATCTTGTATCTCCTGGTGAACAGAATCACTTCGGTCTTGTTTGGATTTACTCCGAGACCGTTCTCCTCTGCCCACTTCGTTACAGTGAGAAGGGCTCTTTGAAGGATGTCACTGAGTGTTTCCAAAAACCTCCCTCTATTGCCTGCTATTGCCACATCGGCAGCCTCCTCTGAAGAGAACGGAATACTCTCAAGGGCAGTGTACATATAACACCTTTTCGTGGTTAAATTTAACAAAATTGTTGTGTTTTTACAAAATACATTCAATTTTCTATATGAAACATTGAAATTTTGGTAGTCCATTAGTAGATGACCAATATTTATTTCCAAACGTTGACATCTTACAACGGGTCTTTTGACGCAAGAGCAACATCATATGTAATTTTTCGTAATAGACTTATCTGTCATATGCAGCCTACTCTTAGATAGGTGAATATCGTTCCTTTAGATCTTAACGACTATTTACAATTATGAGTGACATTTATTAATTATTATTAGTTGATCTAATAAATTTTATATAATTAATTTTTATTTTATACTCGTGTGTTTCAAACGACAAAAAAAAATGTATATTAAATTATTATGAAATGTTCAATTATTGAAATTCTGGTTAACCGGTTGTTTTGATTAATCAATTAATCGTGAGTTTTAAACTATCAAAATTATGATTAATCGATTAATCGATTAGCCGTAAATATGATTAATCAAAATGTGTTATTAATTAGTTAATTGATTAATCTGGATTTTGATTAATCAGTTTGGCGGATTAATCAATTAATCGCACATCCCTATCGATAATAGATTTACAAAATTGTAAAATTGTGTCTTTTTTATTACTATTTCATTGCAAAAGTTTATAAATGTATTATCGAATATATTATGATGGAAAAATTTTAGTTATTCTGTTTTTAGTGTTGGAAAACACCAAAAAAACATTAAACATTTTTTTTTTCGCGAAAAAAAAAACATAATACTGTCTAGCAAAAAAATGTAGATTCAAATGGCGCGACCATTTGCTTTTCTACATGGAGTTTCACTGCCTGAAACTCAGCGTAATACCAGCCTCTAAAGAAAGAAAGTACAAGATCTTCAACACTCAAGTATGTTGTCGACTTTTTAGTATTCTGCAGAATGTGTTGCAGATTGGCTCTATATGGAAGGCCTCGATGATTTCGCTACTGGAATATTGGTCATGTATGTATATGGGGCAAGTCAGTCCCTTTCCCTCACACCACCAGTGTATGATCTGGCGGATATTTTAACACGCACTATTTTTTCAGTATCCTTTAAAAAATCTTCCTCAGAAATTACGTCATTTCAATGAGAAAGTAATACGAAAAGACCCGAATCGGATTTGTTGTGAATTTCCCCCCTTAAAGACACGCATAGAGACAGACACTCACGCTCATTCATGGGACGTCCTAGGTAAAGAATCGCATGGATGGATTCGTAAATTACATCATCACAGTGCAGTAATTGTGGAAATGGACTTTAGATAGCAAAAATTGGATAGAAGTGATTCATTGCCTATCTAATTTGGCGGGTGGTGCTAGTGGGCGCTTTTTATAATGTGTGGGTAATAGGTAGATTTGATAATTGTATTACCGAACTTTGATGACCACTGGGACAGTGTTCATGCTTTCCACTGCCTGCTGCGGCACTGTGTTTGCCTTGTCCATGATGTGGATGATGATGATGCTGCTGCTGCTGCTGCTGATGCTGATGGTGTGGATGATGACCTCCTGCAGCTGGAGGAGTTGACACAGGCGGTGGACTCTGATGGTGTGGGTGATGGGAAGAGTGATGTTGATGTTGCGGCTGCTGCTGGTGATGATGATGTTGCTGCTGCTGTTGATGATAATGCGGCTGGTGATGATTATGAGCCGTTGGTGGTGATGGCATATTATGGCCACTGTGCGGCAGATGCGATGTATGCTGCAGACCTACTTGATGTGCATGATGATGCGGAACATGGCCCTGTGAGGCCTCGAGCAAAGTCGGCTGTATGTGGGTAACAAATTGAGCCATTTTGATGTTTTATTTTGCAACTTATATAATTTTAAAATTTCGTGTTACACTTTTCTTTTTTTTTTTCACTTAACTAATGCAGACTACTACAGCTATGCAGGTATCTATCTATCTACATGTATTTACATACACACACGTATATACTCGTATATGTAGAGATGGATATATGTATATTTATTACAAATGAAGTGCAACTTTAACACACTCAACTATTTGTGTGGTCATCCTTTCACACTTGAACTTTTACTTTAAAATTCGCCAAATACTTGGGTCATTTTCGCATTCCAATATGAATGCGCCCGGGAGCCAACCAATGTTGAGGATGGCGAAGACTTCACTTAAATTTATAAAATTTTCCAAGTGAAAATTTTATTAGAAATTCTCTACACTTCACTACGTTTGGAGTATTTGCAAAATGTATTTCGTTTTTCCCGGGAAACAACCTATTAGAAGGAGCAATGTCAAATAACTGATATCATTCTGCCAGTTGTTAAGCTCTTTACTGGTGCTGGCTGGCTGGTGCTGCTGCTGCTGGCGTTATACTACATTTATGCTCTGTGCTCGCATACCACCGCGCGACCACCACCACCAATTT
>JAHXMU010000333.1:352072-423964 GCA_019455685.1 Philornis downsi
TACATATGTGTGTAATCACATAGGCATTGTTAAAAAAATACATATAAATATGTACGTAGATAGGCTTTTAGATGCTTTCAAAGTATTGTACTTTGACCCATATATTTATTTTGTGATATGGACGATATTTTTGGATTTTTTTTTTGTTTTGCATAAAATAAAGCTTTCAAGATTTCTATTTTTGGTAGCATTGCAGAATATTTTTATATGATCTAATTGATAATTAAGATTGTGATCTTTCGTTGGAACTGTCAAAACAATAACGCTGCTGGAAAATTGTAGATTTGATTAAGATTGATTTTTTTTTGTTTGCTTTATATGAAGTGTTATTTACCCCATATTGTCACGATAACTTTGCAAATGCTGATATCCATCTACAAATGATTTTAAAAAATTGCTCTCAGAGGTTCGTTTTTAAGTGGTCCTATCTTAATACATTGAGCGTTCGACAGTTTCGGAAGCAGAACGGGGCTTCCAATTCATACAATTCTGATGGCTTGGATTATTGCAGTAATTAAAAGCAAACAGAATATTTAAAAATAACAAACGTCATTGAAGCTGTCAAACGTAAACACTCCTTTTTATTAAGGTTCATTTATTTCGACTGTTTCTAAGCTTTTGGAAGATATTTATCAGAAACAGAATTACTTTTCTTTTCAACAATATTTGTTGGTTTGGATTATTGCAATAATTAACAACAAACCAAATAGCTAAAAATAAATGTTCAATAGAACAAATCGTTAGCTGGAAAATAGCACAACTTTGTAATAAATTTCCAGCTTATAACGAAAACTACCTTTTCAGAGGCTTGTTTAATAAAACTTATTCCATATCATTACGTTGGCAAGAAAGTAATTTTGGTTTGTTGCTCAAAGTTGATTTCAAATTTCTTACTCAAGGAATTAACTTTAATCTGCAGTGTAAATGCAATGACTTTTTGCAATCTTGCCGACAACTTTTATATTTCTGCTTGAAAGAATGACTAAAATGTTGGAATAGCTTATTGTTTAGCTCCTCATTAGCATTGAAGGATTTTCTATTCAGAAAGTTTTGCAAACTCTGAAATAAATGAAAATCTGAAACCCATCCAAACTGCAAAGATGACTAAAGTTTAACTCTGTCATAGTAGAAAAACACGTCTTTGTGAACACCCTTTAATGATTCCTTTCTTACAATATTTTATTAAGTTTCATCAATTATTGACTAACAATGATAAACCACTTCCTTAAACTACCGCCATAGATAATATTTAATTTTTAACAACCAGAAGGAAAAGCTTAAAATACCTAGTATTTTTTGACCAATGCGTTTCGTGGTTTTTCGCGTCGATTGAGTGATATCCGTCTGGCTAGCTGGGAGAGACGATAACTGCCGTAAATCTTTATGGAACTTTACAAAACTTGGCACAAACTAATATTTTCATGCGGTTACAAATGAACTCTATCGGCTCATTCCTTCTGATAGCCACGTATTAATTCAACGATTTTCCGAAATTCAATTTCCTCTGTATTTGCCCATTCGTAGTTCGCAGCAAACCAGCAATTTTTTGCTCTTCGCATTTTTTGATAATTCCTATTAAAATTTGAAAAAAAGCAATCGATTAGCCTCGATGATTTTTGTCCCTCCCATGCAAATGGCCGATCTAACGCATACATTTTTGGCGTCAAATCTTCCAATCGGTTAAATTTGGCACACGTTCAGCGGTTTCTCAAGTGTGTTCTCAAAATGAAAACTACCTTCCATAAAAAATTAAACAATTTTTCGAAATTCAATCAATTCTCTGTAATTACTGATTAGACGATAGTAGTAGTCTAGATTTGTATCCCTTATATTTTCCACAATATTGGAGAAAAATTGATAAATTGACTATGCCCATTTTGGCACTTTCCATGCAAAAGAACGATTTAATTCACATGTCATTACATCCATATCTTGCGATCGACCAAATTTACCATGCGTTTGGTAGTCTAAAATCTGAAAATGAAAATAGGTGGCTTGCCTATTGTGCTAGCTCCCAAACAAGTTAAACAATTTGTCGAAATTTGACTTTCCTAATTCGAAGCCTTTAATTATCTAAACTCTCATCACTTATACTGCGCTGTAATACCGGCTAAAGTGGGAATGACGGAGCCCTCTCCAGAACCATAGACACCTATATTTGTATCCACCATTTAATTGCACTAAATTCAGTAAAATTGAGCTCGCATCTGGCATATTGCGAATGAAAATAGATTGCACTACCACGCCCCTTGGGACGGAGGACTTTAGGAAACTACGCTTTTGATTCTATTATTGTATTTTAATTCAGAGTATTTTTTCAGCAAAGCGAAATAACTTTGGGGGGAGCTGTATGTAAATCAGTCCACCTGAGTGAGGTTTCTGTACTGTTTCTTTTTTTGTCTTTCAATGATTTTTTTCTTTTATTAAGGTAACTTTTTAACTTTAGAAAAATAATAGATCCTACCCGTCGAAATCCTAGAATATATCGTTTTAGAAGATCTTCCATTCAAGAGTTTTTAGTTTTTTCCCTTGGAAGCATTTTAAAGTAAACTATTTCCTTAAAATACGACCATGGATAATATAACTATTTTTGTGCAATTCTGCTTTAGATGGTGGTTGAGCTCGTCCATCTTACTTGGATCTAGACATTTCGTTATTTTTCATCCCCGCATTTAAAAGTGACCACTTCGATTGGGTTTAAGCAATAAATCGTAAATGCTTATACATTTTGCTGACTGGTTTTCTTTTACCTCGTGCGGAAACCAAACTACTCAGCTTTTTGACAAGTCCATGCCATTTCAAATGGCTTTCAAAGATCATGTACGACACTTTCAGGTTCACTGCAACTTCTTGAAAAGAAACCTATTGCTTGGACACAGCAACGGCTACGATTTCGTACTCCTCAACATGATTTGCTTGAACGTAACGGTGATCATCTTTAGCGTGAAATTTTCAAAATGTTCGATCTGTTAAACCAGCCAAACCATATACGCCACAAATAACAGGCCACAAATCCTGGCGAAAATGCTCTTTTGCCCCTCATATTCGCAACGCTATTTAAAAAGTAAGCTGACCACAGAAAATGTTGTGATATGTCACCAACGGAAGCATTTTAAAAATAAAAAAAAAAACACCATCTATGTGAAAAAAACCGAAATAACTTTCTCACCAACCCAACATATATTTGAAATTATTAACAAACTACAATTATTAATACTATTACAGAGTTACTATCCTTGTCCTTGCTATACAGACGAAGGCGGGTACTGTACTTGTTGCAAGCTATTTCAGTGAAGTGTGAAGCGTATTCCTTTTCAATTTTGTGAAAGTTGCACGTTATTCTATGTTCTACTGAATTCTGTTATCGAGTAAAGGTCACAAGCTTTAGCCCCTGTAATACTGATAGCCGTGATATTAATCTCGAAAATTGAATTATTTTACTTTTACTTCAAGTATTAGAACCAAGGCATAACTGTTTTAATTTAAGTACATTGATAACATTGATCGTCATTACACAATAATCAGAACAAAGTCGAATATCGTGCTAAATTATTATTAAACTGATTCTCTCATTTGTTAAGCAATATACAGGGTGGGCCATAAGGGTGTTGGCGGTTTAAATATTCAATTAAAACAAACTACGAAACATAAAAAAAAATATATTTGTATTTTTAAAAAGTAGAAGCATGGGAATTTTTAAGACTTAAAAATAATGTTGTCCAAATGGCTTCCCTCGGCTGCTTGACACTCTTGGAACCGAAGTCGCAAATTTTGGAAAACTCGTTTTGGAAACGCGTTACCGAGAAATTGAAGACTTAAACCGCCAACACCCTTATGGCCCACCCTGTATTTTCTACATCTTCAATATTATTATTACCACTGGCCACTCCCCTGTGATTGAAAAATTGCATTGTTAAGTGTTTCGATTACTGACCATTTTTAATTTTGCTATTGTTTTCGAAAAATTTCGAAATGTTGCTAAAAGATAAAATCTTTGGTTATTTGGAGGAAGATCTGTCGATAATTCACAATCACTAAGATATTTGAAAACATTACGATGCAATTTTACTTATGACGCAGTGAGAGACAAAGTTTGTACTTCGCTTGACAATAAACACGCTACCGTTCTGCCTATTTTAGAGCATTATTGAAATTTGGTTACTTTCTCATCTTATAGAATGATTTGTATATTACTCTTCTTCGTAAATCAGGGAAGTGTTAAATAATAGGAGAACCGCTTTCCTTCTTATTGGAATTTTCTTCATCAGTTATTCTGAGGATTTGGTCTTGGTAACAAGATATACGTCAGTTACAAAGACTTCTAATAAATTGCTGCTGCATAAAATTTACGCAATCGGATTCAATAACTGTCTCTTATGTTGCATATCATCGTACCTTGTAAATGGGAGGCAGCCTTTATCTTTCGGTAGTATGCAGTCTGGATCGATGGCTATTCCGTCAGATATAGGCCTTTTCGTATACTTACGTATATGAAGACTTAGACAGATTAATTGTTTGGTGTCCGGTTAATTGTGTGGACTGGAATTTGGGAAAGTGTAAGCGCATAAGGTTTCCTTTAGACCTGAGCCAATTCCATAAAGATTTACTTTAGGTAATACTAAATTAGGTTCGTTTAATTCTTTAGTCGACTTCAATTTTCTAATAGACATGTTGCAATGGTGGCCGCGGTCTGCTTTTGTTGATCGGGAGTGATATTGCACCGTCCGCAACGATTAGTCTCCATTCCAAATCCTCCGTTGTTGTTCATTGTAATATTAGAATAAATGTATAGAATATAGTTGAAGTCGTTCATTTTTCATTACACTTCGGTCATCTATCATACCATTAGTTCAAAAATACAACAATAGCCTTGTATTTAAAAAATTTATCTATCTCGCCTTGTAATTTTCAATATGAACTTACGACATATTTTACTAGCATGTTAGTTGAAGTGCAAAACAACTTAACTATGAGTTTTCTATTGTATATATTTTCTTTTGGGCTTGTTTAATAAGATAGTTAATAAAATAGTGATAACAAAAGTAAACCCCGATTTCGAAATGTTTGTTACCCAAATGGATTGCATTTTACATGACGATAAGAAAATAATTTATATATTATACGCTTATCGGTGATCTCATTTTTGTTGTCTTACCTTCTAATAATATTATCTTTTTATATTTTTATTTCATTTTGGATTTTGTTTCCAACACAGTTTTTAAGTAATTATAACTCTAGAATTGCAGTTCCGCCAGTATGTGAACCATCACTGGGTATTGATAGATTAATAAATTCATAAATGAATACGAATTACAACATGACCACCGTTGGCTGAAATTGCTTTTGTTTCGTTCTCTATAGACCGTCAAATTGCGAATTACGAGTATAAGCGTCGAATTTTTTTTCTGAAAAGAACAACATTTAAATATTTAAAATCACCGATTGAACAAACGACATTCTAACAAATGAAATTACGTTAGATTAATGGGACATGGGAGAGCGTTCCCCAGTCAGTGAGCTTTCATGTATTCTATTCTTAGACAGACTGACTGTATGACGTGACCGACTATCGTTCGCATGATCCCGGGTTCAATCCCCCATACAGCCCCCTAGCATTATTTGAACGTTTCTCAAACTGTAATGTTCGGAATCGTCGTTATTTAAAAATAGAATTCGTTTAAGCTCACTGAATGTTAGAAGTTTTTGCATATCTCATTCATGGGATTCAGGGGAATTTGTTTTGTTTGATAGTGTATGACAAACAGGGCTAATTTATACGTTCAATTTATCAGTGCTAAAAAAATATTGTGGCCTTTTACAATCATACCTTGAAGACAGATGATTTAGAGTAAAAAAGGAAACTCAATATCCAGGAATGTATAATTTGGACTACCAGAGAGTATTATATTAGGATTTCCTCCAAACTACGTCATGGGCACTTTTACAGATTTTACTATAATATTATCAACTGGAACTTCCCCAAACAGCGGCAAATAAACCTTAATCCACACACTGTTTCCATTGTATATGCAAGCTATAAATACAAATCAACGATAATAAAAGTTTTGGATTGTCTCAATCCAGGAAATTAAAAACACTAAGAATATGAACGAAAATAGGCCAATTGACATGTTAATTGAATTTTTATTATATTTCTATAAATTAACATTTTTGAAAAACTTGGCCTGAATCTCAGAAAATCCATATGGATCTCTTTTGAATCTGATAAAGCTTTAATGGAAAATGAAAGTTCAAAAAAAAAAGTGCAAAAAAGTGTTTCTTGAGAAAGTGTATTCCAAGCAATATAAAAAATTTTGCTACAAAAACTTGAAAAATATAGAGTTGAAGAAATTGTACGGTTTAACAGCTATTTGAATAGAATGTAGAACCAATCTAAATCTAAAAAAAATGCCTGAATAATTTGTTTAGTATTTTAAATAAATCAAAATCGGCCAATATTTTCAAAGGATTTTAAAACAAAATATTTAATTACTTTCTTTTGCGTTGTGATATGATGTCAGTATTTTTTAAAATTTATAAATTTATTCGGGTCGCATACATATAAAATTATCGCAAACAAATAAATACAGTAAAGCAACTTAAGTTATGATTTTAGTTAATTTATCTACATATTCGGCTGTCATAGTATGGTTATTCACAATTGTGCGCCACTGCAAAAATATGCAATATTCTATTTATTTCATATTTATAATCTATTTTATTCATGTGGTAGGCTTTTTAAATGTTAGTTATTTAAAATGAATGCCAATGCCAATTTTGACTCCAGAATGGGTCATATGAAAGAATCTATTGTGTTTACCTTCAGGAAATGTGGTGGTCATTGTTTTGGGAAAATTAAGCTAGGAAGTTTTTCTTCTAAAAAAACAATGCTGAGTGTCACGGGCTTTATGGGGTGGTGCCGAGTCTTGTTGAAACGCCAAACGATCTCTACCGAATTGATTACGTGCCAAAGTTAACAAAGCATCGTTTGAATTTTTTTCACATTAGATTGTGACGGATTTTGGATTTGTACCCGTAAACATTTTCTAATCAAGGAATACCAAATTTTCAAGCTCGTCACCAACGTATAAGTGTTTTAACACCTTTGCTCTTGTCAGGCAAACTGTCTTTGTGTGCACATTGAACTTTGTTGCAGATTACGTTGAATTCTGTTCTTTGCCTTTCGAACTATTTCCTGGTGTTGTTACTGTTTTTTGTAGTCCAGCTCCATGGTATTTTTTTTTTGATGCCACCAGTATCATTGCAACATATAACAATCCGATACACAAACGTTTTCTTCATATACAAATGTCATACCTCATTAAAAATGGCTGGTTGCGATACACAGCAATAAAACTGCGTTTGAATTGCATTTCGATAACATTACTGTGATGTAAAAGTATATGCTTCTGTTAGCTTGTAAACAACTTAACAAACTGACGATCGTTAAAGAATGAGCGCACTGTCATTAGCCATTAGGTTGCTATAGTAGTACAAATTTGGTAACATTCCGAGAGCCTACCCCTGAATTATCCGCATCAGTCGAACATATATTACCTACAGAGGAATGGTCCATTAACAATAACGATTAGAAACTCTCAAAAGCTTACTCATGGAAGATCAGAGGCCAACAGCGCTATTTACGTTTTCTAGAAATAAATATTTAAAACAATTTTAAAAATCATTTAGTTAATGCTTGTCGACTAATAAGGGCATTGAACAAAAATGTATGATTATCAATTAGTTACTCGGAGAACAACTCGCTCTTGTCCATTAGATATTTACTAATTACTTCATTGTACAATTTTGAAAGATATATAATTCCATATCCTTTCTTTCCTTTAGCTGGCTACGCAATCTGTGCGTCAGTTGGCAAGCCGTGGCTTTGCCTCTGTATCGCATGTCACAGCCAATGGCCCGTCTTTTGGCTTGACTGAGGAACAGAAGCAAATGCAAGACATGGCTCGTAAATTTGCCCGTGATGAAATTATTCCAGTTGCTGCGAAATACGACCAGACTGGTGAATATCCCTGGGATATTGTGAAGAAAGCTTGGTCATTGGGCCTTATGAACAATCACATTCCTCAGGAGTTTGGTGGTCTGGGCTTGGACAACTTCACAACTTGTTTAATTGCAGAAGAGTTGGCGTATGGTTGTACCGGTATAATGACGGCTTTGGAAGCCAGTTCTTTGGGCGTAAGTTAATCGTACAAAATTCCTGTGTAATGGAGTAAATTAAGTTGGAAAATGGAATAAATTAAATAAAGAATTACATCTTTATTTTAGCAAACTCCTATTATTTTGGCGGCAAACACTGAGCAAAAAAAGAAGTACTTAGGACGCTTAATTGAGGAACCTTTGGTGGCTGCTTACTGTGTTACGGAACCTGGAGCCGGTTCTGATGTAGCTGGCGTCAAAACTCGCGCAGAGAAGAAGGGCGATGAATACATTCTCAATGGCCAAAAAATGTGGATCACCAACGGTGGTGTAGCCAATTGGTACTTTGTTTTGGCACGCACTAACCCCGATCCAAAAGCACCTGCAAGCAAAGCTTTCACTGGCTTCATTGTAGAGCGCGATACACCTGGTCTAACTCCTGGTCGCAAAGAAATTAACATGGGTCAACGCGCTTCAGATACACGTGGCATCACGTTTGAAGATGTTCGTGTCCCTAAGGAAAATGTTCTGATTGGCGAAGGTGCTGGCTTCAAGATCGCTATGGGTACTTTCGATAAGACTCGTGCGCCAGTTGCTGCTGGCGCTGTTGGTTTGGCACAGCGTTGTTTAGACGAAGCCCTGAAATACTCATTGGAACGCAAAACATTTGGTGTGCCAATCGCGTACCATCAAGCAGTCCAGTTCATGCTCGCCGACATGGCTATCGGTGTCGAAACGGGTCGCCTGGCATATCGTATGGCTGCATGGGAAGTCGATCAAGGACGCCGAAACAGCTATTACGCTTCAATTGCCAAATGTCATGCTGCCGATATGGCCAACAAAATTGCCTCCGATGCTGTACAAATCTTTGGCGGCAACGGATTCAACTCTGAATATCCTGTTGAAAAGTTGATGCGCGATGCTAAGATCTACCAAATTTATGAAGGTACCTCTCAAATCCAGCGGCTAATTATTTCCAGAAACATGTTTGAAGCTGCCAAACAATCGTAAAATATTATTTGTTAAATGTACTTTGAGCCAGGTTTTAGTTTTAAATTACAATAATATGTATGTATCATTCATATTTTGTACAATTCCTCTCGATGATAAGTTTAAGTTGTTAAAAAGAATTCTTAAATATATAATAAATCGAAAAAAATGTATATAAGTATCATTTGTCTGTCATTCACGCTCTAATGATAGCAGGTTTACGCCGTTCCAAATAAATTCGCTGCAATTTATTTGAAGCTTAAAGGAATAGCAAAACTTGACAAGTTAGATAGAAGAAGGAAAGCTTACGAAATTAAGGATAAGGAAAGGAAACAAAAACAAATTTCCTTGCACCTCATGAATGAGACATTGAAGAGCTCGCATTTTTAGACTCAGTCAACAGGACCTACAATTTAACGACGAACATCCCAAGTTTGAGAAGCATTCAAAAGCATTGTCGATTACTCGAAATGCTCGACGAGGTGAACGCCATCCAAATAATGATAGGTGGCTTTAACCTGCGATCATGCGAACGAGAGTCGTGTGTACTAACTATCGCGCCACAGTCGGTTGCAGGAAGAAAATTAACCGAACGAACTTTCCGAACAGCCCGATATAAGAACGTTAGAAGACAAACATGGAAGCAATAGGAAAAAGAAGATTAAATTATTAAGAGAATATGAGGATATACTTATGCCTTTTGAAGGGGACAAATCTTGACGATGGGTCGTTATAGTATTCCGTTTGCTCCATTTGAGGGGACATTGGTTTATCAAGAGGTTATTATTGAAAAGAGTTGGAGATTATGAGGCCGTTGCGGCAGTAGTACCTTGATTATAGTTAGAAACTTTATACGGTTTCGCAGCAGCGTCAATGTAAGGAAATATTATCAATATCAATAAATGATAATAGAACACCTGTAAGGCAACAACTTTTAACACTAAACTCCAAGCGGAGATTTTCAGCAAAGTATCGATACTAACGAACATTTCCGATTCAACTTTGCCAACTCAAACATCTGTTACAATCTCTGTATATATTATGTGCTTTAAATCAATTAGTATAAGACAATACAATGTAGAAATGTTCAATTTTTAATTAGAAATTTCGAAGAAAATTTTAAATTAAAGTCGGTTAATTTATAACCGAAGCTCTTGAAGAAGATTATCCAAAGCTCCTGATCTATTTCCTTTCTCAGGCCTAACTTTATCCAATATTTGATGTGCGATAAATTTGGTTGACTTTAATAGAATTGAAAGAAAGTTGGCAATTTTTACGAGAAATATAAGATAGCGAGTTGTTAGCCGTTGCTATTGTTAAAATTTCAATACAATTTATAAAACAATACAACGGACGATAATGTTGGTCGTTGGTGCAACGACACAATTTGAAAGTGCATCTTTTGTCTAATCAAAAAGTCATTACCCATCATTGCTACCTCAGTTCCTTCTGATGGTTTTCCCTACTGGAACAAAAGCCAGTCCGCCAATTTACATTTTATTGTTCAATTATATTTTAAATATACACATATTTTTTTTAATAGCATGCTCTATTTAACGTTAAATTGAATTAAAAATTCAACATTAAAATAAGTTTCGAAAACTGAATCGTCCCTATATTTGAAAAGCTAAAAAAGTCGACTTTTCATATATTTGAGAAAGTCGAAAATCTATGTTTCATATTTGAAAAATTTAACAATTTGAAATATGTTTAAAAAAGTCAGAAAGTTGAAACCGAAATTTAGAACCAGTGAAAATGTGCTTCCCTTGGCATGATTTATTTAGTTTTTTTGGGAAGCGACGTTTTTGCACAACGTTTAAACTCTTTAGTTTAAAAATTGAATGCAATATCCCCTGGAACAAGTAGAAGAAAGAAAATATCTGCATTTTTTCATGAAATATTTCTTTGGAAATGTTACATTTTTTAACAGATAATACTTCATTACTTATTGTAATGAATATTTATAACGTGTGATCTAGAATTTCGATATCAAATTCTATATACCAACAAAACGAAAAATGAATACTTATATTACAACAGCTCAGAATCGGTGCGAATTTCTTATCAATTTACATCTGAACATGAAATCAGATCAGTTTTGATCTAATATGGTTCATTTTAATTAACCATCCACCGGTTTAACGACATGTTTTTCCTCAGCAAGAAAACTGGCAAAATATTTGTTAAATAGGTAAATTTGTCAATCATATTCTGTCCCGTTGTCATGATGGAACAAAATTGCGGCGTAAACTGTGATGTTGGCGCTATGCGTGTGATGGTAAAATCAAAGACATTTATAGTTTAAACAAAATAGGAGAATGGATCCAATTCTAAAAACCTACGTGCCTAACTCTTCGTAGAGCCGATTTTCTGCCTCTGAAATTTACTTACGATTACAGATCAGTTAGCAGATGAGTCAGCTATGTCCCCAAACAAAACCACATGATTGATTGTGGCGAAATTTCCCTTCCTTACTAATACTAAAATATTTGGTAGCTGACGTCCAAGTCGTTGAAATAATATTACTATATCTCAAAAAATATCCCAGATATGGGAAATATACCATGTGTGCTTAGTAGCCGCTATGACATTCTTCTATTAATCTTGATACGAAATGATCTCTATTCTGCGATAGACCGCATTTGATTGCTTTCAAACTAGATGAAATGGACTAGCGGAACATGTCCAACAAGATTAATTAAGATAACGTCGATGCACAAATATAAAATGGTGCATATTATTTGTCTTCTATACGTATTCTATACGTCTTCTATACTGTAGATTGCTTTAAATTGAAACAAAAACGCGTATTATAAAACAGTTTATATTTATTGACCAATTGTTCGACTACAAACTTATCAAGACACAAAAGAAGACATATTATATGGCACTTAAATCCTTATCATTTACATACAAAATAACATGCTTACCGTAAACTTTCGTCTTGCCTTTATCGCCCCAATGAGAATGCCATAACTGAGACAATTTTGGGCTAAGTTCATTCATCAAGTCATCGTCTAAAGTAATTGACATGAACATGGGCATATGTTGCAGTTGCGAAAGATGCTCTAATTTGGCATCACTAATAAGGCGAGTGCAATTATTTGCCACCAGTTTTCTCAATTGGACCATCTTATCAAGAATGAAATGTAATGAAGAATTTGATAAACGATCGTTATCCGATATGTCGAATAATTCCAAATCGTTGGCTCTGCTCAGACACTGTGAAATTTTGTAGATATCGACATCATCGAGTTGACTACCAGCCAGTGCGATTCGTTTGAATTTTTCACATGTACCACTTTCAAAAAAATCCACTAAACGTTGAGCATATGATCCTAAGGTTGTAGAATCACCTTTTGTACTTCTCAGTTTGACATAACTTAAATCGATATTTTGCAAACGGCAGGAATTTAATTTCGAAAGTAATGTTCTTAAAGAGTCGTCGCTCAGTTGGTTGAAACTAATGTCAAAATCCAATAATTCGTTGTAGGAAAAGTCATAATCGCATAATTGAGTAATGCTGCATTGGGATAAATGCAACTTGTGCAAAGATTGCCCTGCGGCACTATTACAAAATCGATCAAGGGCGCGCAGTGAATTATTACCTACGGGATTTCGATTCAGAATAATTTCCTCAATACTGGTAAGACTGCCCATGGCGGACAGTAGCGCTTCTAAACCATCACCAGATATAAAGTTCCCACTTATATTTAGCGATTTCAGCTGTTTTAACGTCGGCATGGCTTTAGCCAATTGCCGACAGCCCTCATTTTGTATAAAGTTATTGCTTAAATCTAAACTTCTTAAATTGGTTTGATGCAAAATGGCTTTAAATACTGCATCAGTTTGTCCAGGAGACAGCCATTTATCATTTAATTGTATGGAATTTGATATCTGAGCTCTTTGTAAAACATCCATGACATCCTTATTAACGTCTAAAAACAAAACGAGACAAAGATAACAATTAAACTAATTTGGCCTTTTTTTTTTGTGTACCTACTTTTATGGAGTTGTATACACATCTCCTCATAACGCTGGCCCAGAGGTGAAATTTGCCATTCTAATACTGTCGCTAAAATCATGCTCTGTTCTAGAGCCACAGTGACGGAATCGTTTTCTTCATAAGCAAAACCATCTGCAGTTTTAAGCCGCAATAGTGGTTTTAAGCCTACTAAACTGCAAAACAAATTATGTATTTATTGGAATATAATGCGCAATGTTAATCAAGCCTGATGGCTTCAAAAAGCTTTACAAAATACTTTTTTAAACTTACTTGTAATACCTCCGAGCTGCCTCTTCTGCCAGCCAACGTATGTTTATATCGTTTAACTTCTTTCTTTCCACGGGCACTAGAAGCATTTCGTCCTCTATTTTGATCTTGAAGGATGTTGTTGTGGCCAATGGGAGAGCAGTTGCCTGCACTTTAATCGGTGAAGTCTTACTTGGCGATATTAGAAGCTGAATAGCTGTTGTAGTCGAATCAGGCTCGGTGGTATGTGTATTCACAGGTGCATCATTAGATTCCTCACTACTTGGCTGTGGGCTTTCACTTCGAAATCGGCAAAATCCACTATCCAACAATGAAGTTTGTTGTTTTGGCCTGTTACGTTGTGAAGCATTGCTACTAAAACTGGATGAGCGCGAAAGAGATAGTTTTTTGGCTTGTTTCTGCCTTGGCTGTAAACTAGTACCAGTCGCGGCATCGAATAGTACTTGAAAAGCATCATTTTCCGGCGTTAGTGAATCTCTTTGCCAGGTAGAATTACCAGAATCTATTGAGAGCTGTTGACATTGACTTTTAGATGGAGATTTTGAACTGTTTAGAGATGCACGCGATTGTTTCGTAGGGGTTGTCAGATGACGGCGTTTCTTTTTTTCAGGTCCCAAGTCATCGATAAGCCAGCCATCTTGATCAACTTCTTCGTCATCCAAATAGGCAGAACGTTTTTGCTTGCTGCTCCCGCTAGATGAGAAATGTGGTTCATCATCGGCCTCGAAGGAGGTATGTCGGTGTAATGGTCTTTTAAGCTGTTCTATGGCATTTTTGTATACAGCACTCGCACTTGATTTCGATCTCTCACTTGAACGATTTAGCCTAGAAGATATTGGTAGTATATTTTCTTCTTCTTCTTCTTCGGAATCATTGCTATTATCAGCAGTGTCCTCCTCACTTAGGGGATCAATTCTATCGCTTTTCAAATGTTCATTCCTTATACTGCTAACATTTTTATTCGTCAATGGCTTAACATTCTGTGATGAACATATGCCAGTTTTGGACAAGGTTTTTATAAGACACCCCCTCAATTGTTCATACTGCGCTTGCTCACCTTCTCTTAGAGTTGCGGATTTGCGCCACTTGTCCAAAGCATTTAAACATGTGTCCCCATAATCCGTTTTTACAGTAGTATCGGCACCTCGCTCTAGCAACAATTCTACAACGTCTAGAAACCCATTCGAACAGGCATCGTACAAGGGAGTGATGCCATCACAACTGGTCCCACCTTTGTCGTTTATGGCTACGGCAGCACCTCGATCCAAAAGAAGCTCCACAATATCACGAAAGCCATGATTGCATGCTTCATGCAGCGGCAGCCAGCCGGCATGGTCACGCACATTCACAACATGTCCTTGGTCAATCAAACGACGGACCAGCTCAATATTTCCGGCTATACAGGCCTGGTGCAGCGGCGTTTCGCCTTTATTGTTGCGTTTAATAGTTAAGGATCTAATGCCTCGGGTCGGTCGGTGAGGTCGAGGCTTATCTGTTTCGTCCAGGTCACTCGTATCAGAATCGGTAAGATCATCGAGACATACATCTTCGCCTAACTCGGGGGTATTATTTTCTGCGTTTATGTTTTCCGATTCGGTATCGCTTTCGTCGTCCAAAGAATTAATATCGATGCCTTAAAAGATAAATGCAGCGTCAAAATAAAAATGTTCTCATAGTGAAACAAACTTTCTCTAATTTAATGTACTTTTAACTTTCTCTAATTTAATGTACGGCAGCGGTACAAGTTGTAAAGTAGGACAAATAATATAGTTTTTGTACTCAGAAATATAAAACTCAAAATTCAATTGTTCAAAACATTACCAAATTTCGGATAAATAATCCCTTATAATAAAAATGCAAAATGACACTTTACATTTTGGGTAAAAAAACGTGCATTCTCGAATTGTTTTGTTTGGCGGAGAAATCGTACCCAATGGGAAGAACATTATCCCATCTTTAAAAGCTATTACGGAAAAAAATCATCAGTTCTTTCCTGTGTAATGTGTTAGTAAACATGTTTTAATTCAAAATCCACTTTAAAAGTTTGGCAAATGTTCTTCCTTCTTTCAATACTTTCGATTTTAAAGCATCCTTAAATATAATTTATAAATAACATACACCAGCTCGCTAATTTTTTGACAAGCTTCATTCTGCTAAGTTGTCTACAAGGCTAGGGAATCATATCGTTGTATGTCACAGTTAGAAAAAGTTGTCGAAATGGAAATCAAACACAACAGTGTTATTGCTTTGTATTCGGATGGAAAATCAGGATGTTTGTGTATCGAGACATTTCATGTTAAAATGGTACTCGTAACATTAACAAACTTCATGGAGGTTGGCGTTCAAAAACAGCAACATAGAAATCCAGCAACCAGAAATCATTTGAAAGGTGAAGGACAGAATGAAAAATTTGAAAGGTGAAGGACAGAACGAAAAATTTCAATATGTCTGCTCATAGCAATATGTCTGCTCAAAAGGCAATTCGCCTGGTAGGAGCAAATGCGTTCAAACACTTCCACGTTGGTGGCGAGCTTGAAAATGTTGCCTTATATGATGAAAAAATGTTTATGGTTCAGCAATATGTAAACCGACCAACACTCGTTCTTATTTAACAGGCCGTAAAGACAGATCAGCAAATATATCTCGAAAAGATTTTAAACAATGCTTTGTTGCGTTGGCAATTCTGGAGGTCAAAGTATCGACTAAAAAATATGAAACGGTCGACGGCTTAATGATGCCTTTGCGGACAAATTCGATGCTTTTATCGGCGATAAAAAGAAATTGACAAAATTGCAGAATTTTTTATTGGTAATCCCTATATATAAATATAGTAATTTTTTTATACAGAGTGGTTCACGAATTGTGCTACTGTTACCTGTCAATGACGACCGTTATTTAAAGATATTGAATGAGTTATTTACCCGCAACTGTGCCGAAGACTTATCCGTTTCAACAGCATTTGGATCCAGGACACTGGAGCAACTACACACATAGCCAGACGGGATATGGCGGAGCTCCAACGGAAATTCCCAAACAAATTAATATTCAGACACTTCACTTTCCGCTGGCCCCCAAGGTTACCTAATCTGACTGCACCAAACTTTTATAGGTTTATGTCAAGCAATAGGTGTACTAAACGAAACAAAGTTATTTGACTGAATTGAGACAGTCCATTAAAGCAATAATTGAGGCAATCCCGCAATGAATAAATTTCTGATCAGGTTTCGCATATGCGTGAATGAGCAAGCATATAGATCATTTACGGTCTATTATATTTAAAACTAGTTAAATAAAATTATATTTTCTGTACATCAAAAAAATAAATAAATAAAATAATAAATAAACGAAATACATTGATTAAAAAGAAGTTATTTAAATTTCATATTATAGTGCAGTTGGTGGTGCGTCACCACAAAAATGTTCAGGATCAAATTTAATTTTTTTTGAACTAAACCATTTACAGTGGCAAATGTTCCTCCTTCTTTCACTATTTTTTGGTTTTTATAGCAGCTACAGTTTTTTTAGAGATAAAACGGAAGAATAAAATAAATAAAAAAATAAGAAGTAAAATGTAAAATATATCTAGACCAAACGGCGGAACCCAGAATTATGAAACTAAATGTATGCATTTAATTATTATGAAAGAATGGGAACAAAAATGGTATAATTTTCTAGCACAAACCGGTGAAGCTGAACTCCCGAAAATTAAAACATACATTCATGTAATACGAAGCATTTTTCAACAACTTTGTGCTTTTAGGTCACAAAGTATTAAAAAAGAACTGGTTGGAAAAACGGCTGAAGTTAAAACAACGACAACGACAATATCTTTATCTTTTAGATGCACAAAAGCTGAATAAAATGACGAAAAAGGTACCATGACCGAGAATAAACAGACAATCCAAAATCAGCAAATGGATTTTTGAAAATGCACAACTTTACGTCTAGGCAAAGGATTATAGCAAATTAAACAAGGAATAAAGCCGATACAAATTTCCTCACGGCCTAGAACAAGCAACTATACTAAAGTCAGGAAATTAGGAGAATTAGCTACCAGGAGAGGTAAGTCGGTATGACCAGTCACAATCATCAGACAGACAGATATCGTTCAATCGAGTCAAGTTTCATAGGAGTCACCAAAATCAAGTTCATTAAACAAAGCAGTAGGGCGTCATTTCCACATAAAATAAAGTGTGAAGATATGAAAATGATTGATATTTATTTGAAAGCTCCAAAAAACAATCCTTGATCGTAAATTTTGATGTATTTGGTATATTATTTTTTTTACTACAAATAAAACTATTTCCGCTTTTCAAAATCTTTCCATTAATGAAAACGCAAGTCTTAATTTGATTTGTGTTTGTTTGCATCAATGTTGTACAAAAATTTTAATTTCAATTTAAATTCATTTATTAATCAACCAACGCCCCTATTGGACTATTGATATAAGTTTAACATGAGCTATATTGCAAAATCTCCTAACCATACTGCACACCTTTCCAACAAAAAACCAACAAAATTATCAGTAAAAAAACAAGAAGCAAACAAATCTTCAAATAAACCAAAACGAATCTTAGTGTTCTTGAAGAGTATAAAATTGCATTAACCTTCGTTTAAAACTTGCATGACTAACTGAGAAATTTTTCAACTCAGCAGGCAGAGTATTCCACAATCGCGCTATGCGAATAACAAATGATGGAATGATTCAATACAAATTTGTGCATTTTTGCTAGAATGCAAAAAATGAAATAATCTTACGATTTAATTCGGTTCATCAAATTTAATAAAACAGAAGAATGTGTACAAGCATCTTAGCTGCAAATAATTTTCAAAAGTTTCAAAAACCTAAGAAATATATTTCATATTGTGATTAATTATGCTTACACCAACCACCATAAACACACCTCAAAATGTTGTGGAAGTACACATGAAGTCTAGAAATGTTGGTCCCACTTGTTCCACTATACAGTTCGAGCCCGTAAATGATGCAAGACATAAGTAACACATAACCCAGTTTAAATTTTACATCATTTGGTAAAAATACGTTTAAAGAATATAATTGTTAAATGTTGTTTTTAGAACTAAGAAAAATGAACTAAACTAGTAATTATTACAACTGATTAACGCAAATAATAACCAAAAATATGCATTTGTATCCATCGAATTTGTATCCACATTATAACCATTCAGATATTTTTTTTATTACCAATAGCAATAAAACCTCTCGGTACATACCTTTACTTCCAGCTTCCTGCGCCAATTCTTCAGCTAAAATATTCATTTTGTGTTTAATTTGCAGTTTCTGTAGCCTTGAGTAAACAATCTTTTCCAATTTTAGCTGGTCGTCGCCGGCCTTTGAAGCGTGTTCCTTTGTTTTCTGATAGACATCTTGGATCGTCCAATATGATTGCTTCTGTAGCTCACAAATCTCGGCAATACTGCACAGCGTAGAAACGGCCTCCTTTGGAACATCTTTATTTAACTCGTATTCTTTCCATAGAAATTCCAAAGCTTCGTCATATTGTTTATTATCTTTGTACGTTTGATATAAACTAACGTAGATAGGTATTAAAGATTTTCCACATTCGTTGTTAAGCTGAGCACACTCCATCATTTTCCTATAGTATTCCAGAGCTTTGGGATAGTTTAGCAGATGACAACAGCCATCGCCAAGTTTTTCATATAGCCCTTTGCGTTTTTCGTAATCTACCGAACTAGTAGTAACTAATTCATCTAGTATTTCGCATACTTTGACAACTAAAATGGGAATTAAAGGAGCGTTTAATGAATAAGTAATACAAATGAGAAAAAATTAACCTATTTTAGAAAAGAAATCCTTCGCGGCGCCTAACAAATGCTGCCTTAAGGCGAGATTAATATCTGATCCCTTGTATTCTTGAAATATACAGCGGAAGGCTTTCGTAATGTTACCAACTTCACGTTGCTGTAACTACAAAACGGTTAATAATAGTGAGCCCAATTTTTGGCAAGGATCAGCCTGTTGTATTGTCTACAAGAATACTGAAGCATATCGTTTTACGTAACAGTTATTAAAATTTATTGAAATGGAATTCAAATGCAACAGTCTTGTTGCTTTGTATTTAGCTGGAAAGCCATTGGCCAACAGCCATTGTTAATGAGTTAAACATTTATGTGTGGACATCTAAAAAAAAGCAACATTACTATAAATAGTTCGAAAAGTGAAGACCACAATTTAACGTAGTCCATTACGAAGCTAAATTCAATTGGCTGAAAATTTCAAATGAGCTACGATTAAAACCCTACAAAATACAAGAGTGCGAGATTTAATAGCTGAACAAAAAGCAATTCGCCTTGCAAGGGCAAACGTGTTAAAACCCTTGCACGTTGGAAGCGAGCTTGAAAATTTGGTCCCTTATGATGAACACATTTTTACGGTTCAGCAATATGTAAATAAACCAAATGATCATATATAGTTAGAGTGTCCACCACTCCTTTTCATTGGACAGGACGTACCTTTACAGAAAATCTTAAAAACCTTTTACAAGAAAAAGTACCCAGTTTCATTTCTTCAGAACACTGACCACCATATTCCTTGAACTGAAATACAATGGATATTTCCACATGGTCAATTCTGGAAGCCAAAATATCAGATAAAAAATATTGAACGGCCAACACCTTAAAGATTGTTCTTCGCCGAGAATGGGACATACTACCATTAGGTCACATTCATGCAGCGTGTGAAGCCTTTTCGGGTAAACCCGATGGTGTTTTTAGCGCTAAAGTTGGTTACATCGAACAATAATATGTTTTCTTAAAATTTATAATGTTTTTACGATGTAGTAAAGTTTTTAAACAAAAAAAAATGTCACAATTACACCATTTTTAGTCGGTAACACTTAAAGCAACGAGTCTTGTCTACGATCGGTATAACTTCGTTACAAAAAATATTGTTTTTTTTTTGTGTTGTCATAAATAAAATATAATAGACCACCTGATAATTCGAACAAACTACTAGGCTTAATTTATTTTGTTCTAATGAGGTAAACACTTTCAAGAATCTAAGGTAAAAGTATAGGAAAATTGTCCCACAGTTTTCACTACATTGTAATAAAAAATATCTGTGCTCTGAAATATTGATATCTTTAAATCATTTAATTTCCAAACAACATTTTTGGCCTACGAAACAAAGACGGTGATTAGGTCGCAGAATCAAGGTCAATTAGCCAATGTTTTCTAAGTAATTTCAGAAGCGATAGATTTTGTTTTAAATCAGTTTTCAAATGTTGGACGGATGTACGTAAAAAATTAGGTATTTGAAAAAAAATTCTCCAAAAATTCAAATAAGGCATTGGCTTTACGCACCCGTTCCTAACGTTCGATGTTTTCGTAATTATATTATTATCTTAATTATTTACCTATTCTTAAAGACTTCTCAATAGTGATTCGATCATTTTCATCCGGTGTGTTTTTCTTATACGCCTTTGTTAAAATTTGTTTCGCACTTGCAAAATCGCCAGCTTTGATTAATATCTCCGATTTTATTATGAGTGTTTCGCAAAGTTTCTTCACTTTTGGTGTCAGACGTTTGGCTGTATCTAGTGCTAAACTGCAGTAGCGCAAGGCTGATGTAGGATCATTCTTTTTACAGTGGTACAAGAGGCTCATAGAAACGTAACACATGTGGGTCAGTTCGAATATGTCATTTGATTTGCTTATCTTGATTGCCTTCTCTATGTACGCAATAGACTCTTCAAAGTCTTCCATATGCTCTTTAACAACGCCGATATTTAAGTAGCACCGGGCTTGCATGTCGAGTTGCTCCAATTTCGATATTTGACCTGTTAGCCTAAAAAGAATGTGCATACGTTCGGTGATGTGGCATTTTAAACATTCCCTTGACTCAGCATACTTACTCTTTCGTCAAAAGCAGACTTTTGAGGAAGGCCTTTTCGGCCTGTCTTAGTTGACTCATAGCGTCTGATGCCGACGATTCGCTTAGCGCTTGGCCATGTAATAGATGTGATCTACCCAGTGTAGTATATGCCCTTTGTTCTTCTACTTTATTTTGCAATTTCTTGACGATCTCTGGATATGGTTACAATAATATCAGTAATCTGTAGCCATTAAGACCAGCAATGTTCCGAAACTTACTTAGATATATGTTAATGTTCTCCTTTGCATTATCGAAATCGCTGAGCAACATGAACATTTCGCCAACCATACGATGGGCTTTTGCCATTTCCAATTTTTTGCCCATTTTGGAGTATAAGTTGGCTTCTTCCAGATACTCTTGGACTGCATTTTGATAACGTCCTTGTTGGTTATAAAAATCGCCCAAGTGGTTACAGGTTTGTGCAATCAATTCGCGATTTCCCTCGCCAAGCGCCTTTTCCTTCCGCTTCAAGTACTCTGCCGGAGGGTAAAACAAAACTTACGGCAACAATGAATATAAAATTTCAAATGGCAAACATACTCTTTTCCTCCATACTAAGCCACCGATCAGCCAACAGTTGCAATACACTTCTCCTCTACCACTAATGATCGATCTGTTTATACATTTTAAATTCTCTTGTGGTTTTGCGAAAATTCGTAAACAACAAAAAGTAAAACCAAAAATAGTGAAACAGTAAAAACGTAAAGAAGATTCAGAGAACGGTGTCGATCACCGAACAGCTGACAATTTTGCGATTTAAACTTGCTTCGTAAAAGCCGCTCAAAAAATTTGTTTACATTCCCCGCATTTGGAACTTAGTACGTCATCCCTCTTTAATAGGAAGGCACACCAACGATTAGTCTGAGAGATTTAGTCACTATTTGCAAAAATTGGTAAATGACAGGTATGTAAGTTTAATCCAATTGAACCCAAATAGGATTACATTTGTCTGGACGCTCTATTAGTATAGAAATTTAATCAAATTAACCATTAGTAAGATAAAATCTGTCAGATCTTCTGAAATGGGATGGTGCACTTACAGATTGATCGAGCAGAGTTAATCTCCGGTGTGTTTGAGAAAGTGGCAGGTGTTTAGTACTAAAATATAATCGAATTATCCATAAATAAACTGCCCATATGAAAAATTTGACTACAAAAGCCATTGCAGTGTTATTTAAAGAAAAAAGTTGGGACATTTTCTTTTAAATGTGATGATTTTGTTTTTTTGATTAATTTTATTTATGGATAATTTTCTGAAATATCCAATGCAGTTTTGATGTCATAATAACTGCTTAAATTTTTTTTTTTTATCTTTTCGGCCATTATTCAAATGTCCTAATTCAATCACAAATTTTTAATCAGCAATTTTTCTTACAGCAAGGTTTTCTGCTGCCTTTTTTAATAAAAATTAATTAATGAGAAATGATTTTGATTAACTTAGAAACGGTTTAAAAAGAAGAATATTGTTTTCCCGAGATAGTGGAATTTCAAACTTTTATTGAAAATTTGTATACTTAGTGAATGTGATTGTATTTGGTTTGAATGAAGAAAAATTGCTTTGCCGACTTTATGCTATAAGTACTATAGTATCAAGATTTAGTTGCATAACATACAAACAGATTGGTCTAACAACTTTAATCCTGTTTGAGAAAAATTGTAAACGTTTGGTACGTAATTTGTAGTCAAATTATCTGTCAGATCGGTTTGTTAGTGCGTCATCTCTCTTAGATTTCATTTGGATTTGTAGAATCCTCGTATACATGGATAATACATGAATTACATCTGCAGAACTAAAACAAATGACCTATTAATTGTGTGGCCTGACAAAATTCGGTCCGGATTGAGAAAAAAGGGGATTATTCAAAATAAAATTTTAACTAAATTGCACTCAAATATGACACGCTAACAGACCGATCTGGGTGATTTACCTTTATTTGTGATAAATTCGCCTAAGTTTTCATTGTAAACATTTGTCAATTTTTGCAAATGATTTCAATCTGCCGGTTAGAGTGTCATTCCCTTAGAATAACACAATATGAGTTATTTTATGTTGGCATTATTGGCATCTACCGCTGTTTCCATACGTTATACCAAAATTTGCAACCGAATGCCGTTATCGATAATTGTCCGACTGCTTCCTTTTCTCCGACAAGCATTTTAACAGGCCTTCACGCGATTTTTTCCGAAAGACCTTTTCATTGAAAAATATTGGTAATTATATGCATTAAGTGTTAAATTTGGCAATATTTCTGTTTTCCGTACGTAAAGTAATTGTTGTTTACAACATCAAACCATTTACACATGATAATAAAATACATATATGAAAAATGTGACTGTATGAAACCGCAGAAATCGTCTAGAAAGAACTTTTGTGTGTGAAAAGCCAATAAGTGTCAGAAAGTAGAAAAAAAAGAAAAAACGGTGGCGGAAGGAGAACACTCCATGCTGTGCCATCTCTTAAATGTTTTTGGCAAATGCAGTGTGTAATTTATTACAGAGTTTATATTGCATTATTTTAGGCCCTGAATAGTTGCAACTTCAGCAGTCGGGATTATTTGCACAGCGGAAGCGTAAACTGTGAGAATACAAATTTGCAGTGCCCGCGGAGAGAAGAAAAAAGATCAACCGGCTCATCGTAAGGGTTTCTTTTAACGAACGACACAGACGACGAGGTAATTTGGTGTGTATAACAAAGTTGTTAACGTCGCGTCGCCATAGTTAGTCGTTTTGCAGCCGAGAGCATCGGAAGAAATCAAAATTAACAAGAAAAAAGTAATTATTGTATAGTTTAAGTAGCTTTTGGAATATATATATATATAGGCTTAGTGAGCGTGTTTATTGGATTGACTGATGCAATAATTGAACTTAACTCTAGGTTGCCATGGCGAACAACTACGCCGGCTTTAGTTATGGAGGCACGCAGTACACGTCCACTGGGGCACCAGGTACGTACAGTTCGAGTTCTGTTTCATATCCGGCTGTAACTAATGCGACATATGCTAATGCTGCCGCTTATCAATCTGCTGTAGCTGCTGGAGGCGGTAGTTATGCAGCTGGAGGTGCTGCCGCTGCTGCAGCCGGTTATGCGGGATATGGAAACGACTACGCATCGCTGCAGGCCTATGACTCGTCTAAGACATTTTATCAGCAAGCAGCCTCCAGCTACAACACCGCTCCAACACCTACAGTTAGTAAGACTCATTATTCGGCACCACCAGTAAAGAATGCCGCATCAATTGGGCCCAAGTCTGGTGCTGGAAAGGACAAGGGCGGTCCGGGGGCTCAAGGCAAGATGGGCGGGTCTGCAGCGCCAACAGGATCTGGTTCCTTTTCGAGTTACGATGCTGCTCTGTACAGCGCTGCATCCATGTATGTGGCCCAACAGCACCAACCTCCTCAACATGGCCCTGGTGGGGGCAATCCGGGCAAATCGAATGGCGTAATGGGTGCGGGCGGCAATTGGCCCCCATACCGTAAAGGCGGACCTGGTGGCGGAGGTCCAGGCAACAAGGTCTCTCGTCCCAAGCAACCTCCACGCCCTCAGCAGTTGCATTACTGCGAAGTGTGCAAGATCTCATGTGCTGGTCCTCAAACGTATCGCGAACACTTGGAGGGCCAGAAGCACAAGAAACGACAGGCATCTCTGAAAATGCAAGCTAGTGCCCAGACAACCACTCAAAACCGTGGCAACAATTACCACTGTGAACTGTGTGATGTCACTTGCACAGGCAACGATGCCTACGCGGCTCATGTTCGTGGCGCCAAGCATCAGAAAGTAGTAAAATTGCATCAAAAGCTTGGAAAGCCTATACCAGCTGATGAGCCCAAGAAAATGGGCAAAATTAACTTTGTTCCGGCCAGTGGAGTCAATAACGCCAACGCCGAAGGAGAAGGAGTCGCCAAAGAAGGCGGAGAATCTGCTGACAATCAAACGGAATCAAATAAAGCTGAAGGTTTGTGATTATTTTTACCTCCTCTGTCGAATGCAATTGACAAATATTCCTACATACATATATGTTTTACTTAATTTACAGATAACCAAGATGACAATACTGAAAATATGGACAATATTAAGCCCGTTGGCGGCGAATACATCGAAGAAGTAAAAGATGAAGAGGGTAAAATTCTGAGTTTCAATTGCAAACTATGCGATTGTAAATTTAACGATCCCAATGCAAAGGAAATGCACACAAAAGGTCGCCGACACCGCTTGCAATACAAACGCAAAGTTCAGCCAGACTTGGTGGTGGATTTCAAACCAACGCCTAGACAGCGTCGCCTAGCCGAAGCTCGGGCACAACGTGCGCTAATGAATTCTCACCGTGGCCAGAACTCCAACTTCGGAGACAAGCAGGGTTATTGGGGTGACGAGCAGCGAAGGCGGGCACAATTTGATGATGAATATGATTATAATAATTGGTTGGCGCGCAGCTTTGGAGGTGAGTGGCAATAAGTGTATGTTTCAATGTACATAACAAACAGTCAGATTAGAAACATTTTCTCAAATGTGTTTTGGAGATGACATTTATTGAGGCAAATTTACTGTGTTGCCTTTTCTCATTACCTGATATGATTAGTCGAAATATTACTAAATACGGTACTCTAATATATATACGAGAAAAAGGAAAAACAGATACGAAGTTCCCTTCAAACGTGGTCCAAATTGTACCTAACTGACGTGAGACCAATAAATGGGACTTATTGAGATATGGACATTTCACGTTTAATTCAAGGAGAGCCGGGCGACGCACAGCTATGCATGGCTAATGTAATTAAAAGTCTTTTCATAACGATATCAAATATGTAGCTTACAAGTTTATACCATGCCCTTTGACCCCATTAGAACCGGTTAAAAATGATGAAGTATGTTTGAGCTTTCCTGTGACCAATTTTCCTCTCCCTATTATAGTTTTGTATATCAAATTTCGATTAATCGAAATCGACTTTTATCTTCTGAAAAAGTTGAAAACGCGGATTATTGTGCTGTAATAATCGACTTTTGTCATCGACTTTTTGTTTCCAGATCTGTTAAATATAACCTTTTGTAAATGAACTTAGATTTTGTAGCAACGTCGACATAGGAAAATATTATCAGCACCTACTTTAGTTGTAAAGCGTAAATTTTTAGCTGCAAGAGGATTGCGTTTGAGATTTTCAGCAAGGTATGAGTACCATTTCCACCAACATTTCCGATTGAAGTTTGCACAGACAAACATCTATTTAAATATAACACAATATGCTCAATATATCTGAACTCACAAAACAATGAAGACAATTTAAAAGTAATTGAAACTTGTGGCTAAAAATTATTGAGGAAATATTGATTTTTGGTGAAATGGTAAATTTTTAAAATTGATAGATTTGAGTTTAATGGAGTTGAAAGTCTATCTTTCTTTCAATGAATCTAAGAATATATGAATTAAGTTGGTCATTCGTATGTTTGATGTCAAATTTCATCAATATATATAAATGAGTACAACGGACGAAAACATAAGTTGTTGTAACGACAATTGGGAATTTCAGAGGTATTTTGGATCTGTATAACCCTCCATTCTACCTCTATTCTTTCGGGCAAAAAGTATAACAAATCTAATATTTATTGCAAAAGATATAAATTGCTAATTCTAACCTTTTCACAATCACACCAGATTGTATTTTTGTGTTTTGTTTTCCTTATTCACATAACGTTATACTGCAAGTGAAACGGCTGACTGTAGCCCATTTAAAAAAATGATCGGCCGTATGTTGAGAAAATCGCTGAACAGAGTTTATCCATCATTGTTACCACAGTTTTTTTCTGAAAGATTGTTTTCCCATACTGGTACAATTGCCTAATATTATTTCTCAATCAGTTGTTTTATTAAACATTACGTTTAATTAAAAATATATCATTAAAGTATGTTTTGTTATATAAATCTTGACATTTTTACCTTTCTTATATTTGAGAAGTCGAAAAGTCGACTTTTGTTCGAACTTTCATATGGTTCAAAAAGACGAAAATAGACTTTTTCATATTTTCGAAAATGTCGATAAGTTAAAAAACCGACTTTTTGTAACAACTATAGATCCTTATTCCTTCTTCTCAAATTTAGAGATTGCTATTTTTTCTTTTTACTTCGCCGGTTTTTCAAAAGCTGGTTATTTATTGTTCAAAGAAATTGTGTTTTATTCAAAAATATTCATCGGTATCTGTTACACGTTTCCATATTTCTGTCAACATGCAATAGAAAACTTCATCGTATGGAGCTATCCAAGAATCACAACACCAAGTTGACACAACATAAGTATTGTTTCAATGAATATTCGACTCGACTACCGATGTTGTTGTTCTCTTAATTTCCTCTTCTTTGAGTTGTCGTAGTGGATCGATTTTTCATCAGCAATAACTGAACAAGGAGGCAATGAACCTTTTTATTTGTGCATGACAATCAGAATTTCACGTTTGCCAAATCGACGTTCAACATTTCTGTTCAGTAGTAGTTCATATAGTAGTCAATCTTTTTCCTTTTGAATCATTGCCAACGTTTTTATACCGTGCGAAGTTACTTGTTTAATCACTTTACTTGGTACGCTTTCGGTATACGACAACTCTGCCAAACAATCGATTCGCCCCAAATCAAAGAATCAAAAGCTTACGCGTATGACGATATTTAGCTAAAAACACAACATGTTATCATATAAAAAAATTTAATAATGTTGTTTATACAAAGTGCCATTATGATGTTTTACACCCGTCACTTCAACCATAAATTTTCTGAAACGGCGGGGACTGAAAGTACAACTGAATACCTCTAACGGAACAATAAAATGCCATTCTAAAATTCTAAGAAACTTTGTGACATATTTCTAAACGAAACCTGTCTTCTATGAAATAGTTAATGGTATTAGAAAAATTTGCAGCAAATCTGACATAAAGTACCGAATACTATATTAAAAGTCGATTTTTTATAGACCCATCAGAGGGCGTCAAGGCGTTACAAATATTGTACACAAGGCAAATTTTAAGGATGGATGACCCTTTCTCCAGATAGTTTCAGTGGGTGAGTGCAGTCAGGTCTCGAATATGTACTGGCTTAGCAATATAAAAGTAATAAAACCGCCGGTCTGGCAAGGCTGTCATGTGTTAAATACCTCTCATCTGAAGTGCTATTTAGTGAGAGGCTGGCGTTTACGATGATGGATCGTTTAACAAACGAAAAACACGGTAAAATAGTTAAAACTTACTACAAAAGTGGCGATTCAAACGTGGCCTTTCCATCGAATAAAATGTTCTTCAGCGATGAGGCTCATTTCTCACTCGGTGGTTACGTCAACAAGAAAAATTGTCGCATATGGGGCATGACGAATCCAGAAGTGATTGTGGAAAAGCCATTGCATTCAGAAAAAGTGACTGTTTGGGCCGTATTTTTTCGAAAATGATGCTGGAGGAACCTCAAAAGGATCCACTGCTGCAAGCACTCCAAAGGTTGTAATGAAATAAAGTTTTTTATGTGTGTTTTATTTAACTTCAATTTTGAAACCAAAAATGGATAACCCTAGATATAAGCTTATTTTTAAAACAAGGAAATCTAAAAAATGTCATGTAAAGACTGAAGTGCTTAAAGGAATGCACCAAGTTTCATTGACCAAACTAACATCAGTACGAATCTAATCAATCTATAAATCGGAACTTGTAGAAGTAAACACCCAACCGAAAAAACGCTATATCATCCAATGTTATTTATTATATATATTTTCCATAGTTAGAACAATATGCATAGTCCGATTTGATATACACGGTTTTGTTCAATAACTTGTAGTCATTTTGAAAGTAATTCCATTATGTCTCTTATAGGAATCTTTGTCCCTGTTTGCAAAAACTGAATCGAACAGGTCTTTCACGTCAGGCCAGGTCTGGATTATAAGGTAGATGTGTAAGAATCTCCCAACCAAGGTCTAGTGATTCACCATCGATGGGAATGGTCTGGCAAAGTCCTGACGGAACACAATTCGTTTCCTCTTGTTCGTCTTAGGGCAATTACTACCTTCAGACGGTTTAATTGTTTATAAGTGTTTCCCCGTAGTTGGTAAAAGGCGATTCTTTGTTAATTCTACCAAACACAGCAAAACTTCTCTGACCACGATTAGACCACTACTATTTTTGCTTGATGTTGTCATAAATGACCCATTTTTCATTACCACTCGCTATCCACGTCAAAAATGGATCCAATTTTTTGCGATTCAACAGTGTTTCTTGAATGGAAATTTGATCCATGAGTTTTTTTTTTTGCGTTATGCGTATAGCTCCAAATGGATTCAAACTTTTTTTTTGTACAATGTTAAGCTTCGGAGCAATCGGATCAGTCCTTACATGATGGACGGATTTGAAGATTTTCATTATTTTATAGACATTTTCGACAAATTTTCTTTCAGAGCGCAGTGCGTCTTTGACACCAAAATTACCGGAATGGAATTGACGAAGTCAAAATTGCGCATGGTTGGCTTTTACAGCATTATTTACATTTTCAAGCTAATGGCTCGCGTCTTCTCCTTTATCGAAGAAAACATGTAAAAAATGAGTGAATCGCACTCAAACAATATTGAGTGAAGGAGTCACAGAACTGAGTAGTTTTTCAAGTACAAAATCTTATGTTTCTGACGCCATCTAGAGTAACTTGATTGCATTTATATAATGCGAGATACAGATTGCTAAACCTAGCTGTTTGAAAAATACTTCATACAATATTTTATACATATAACTAACTGTTCAATTGCAAACTCGAACGTAACGTTAAGATTATTTTTCTTTATTATTATTTTTCTTATGCAATAAGATATATTGCATAATATTTTTCTCTTGCAATAATTTTCCGTGTCGAGTTGTTGCTTCCACAGAAAAGATACCCTGCAGCATACGACAGGATAGAGGTTTATGGCAAAGAAGTATTCGTTTTTATGCATTACCCGAATGCTTATATATTCGAAGTAATTTGTGCAAGGCACTCTAGTATAAACATCTTTTTTCAAACTTTAAACTAGTATTTGAGGTAATATTCTGCTACCAAATAGGAGACAAATTTTTTCACTATGTTGCCATTTAATTTAATATAATTGCAATCCTCAAATGTACGAACTCTAAATGCCTGAGAATAAAATTCAGTACAGAACCACCAGAAATTACCTTTTCATTGCCGTATTTGCTATACTTGAACAAAAGAACCGCATTCAAAATTGTCGATGCAGATAATTGAATTGCTTTATTAATCCCAAGAAAGGGGCATGAAAACTGGAATTGACAACCCCTATTAAAATTAGTTAGGCAGGATAATTTGTAGCACATTTTATTGTTTTTTATAATAACTCTTTAAAAAAAAAACATGACATTATATTCTACAAGAAATATTATGGAAACATTTGTTATTTAATTTTGCAGAAAACATGTGAACAGTTTGGGCTTTGAATTAAAACTTTGCAGGTCAGAACCTGCTAAATAGTTGTCTGCTTTTAGAAGATTTCTTCAGTAACAGTGATATCAACATTCCTTCCATTGCACACAAAATGTATATGTCCCAATTCATTTTTATTTTCAGGTAACCAGCGAGGCTTTGGTGGTCGTATGGGCAGTGGACCACCACCATTCTTTGGCATGATACCTGGAGGCGCTGGTATTCGTCGTCCTGAGAGCAATGATGATCGCCACGCCATTGCTCGTCACGCTCAAATCTATCCAAAGGAAGAAGAACTGCAACTTATTCAGCGCATCGTTTCTCACACAGAGCGTGCGCTGAAATATGTTTCAGATACGTTGGCCGAAAATCCTAACGACAGTGGACCTTCCTCCGCCAAGAAGGACAAAAGCGATGGCAATGCCGTCAAAGATGGCCGTGACAATCAAATGCTATCTTTCCAAAAAGAAGCCGACACTGGAAATCTACGTATATTAAAAGGTGTGATGCGAGTCGGTTTCCTTGCCAAAGGTCTGTTGCTGCAGGGTGACAATTCAGTCGAATTGGTTGTCTTGTGCTCAGAGAAGCCAACAATTGGTCTTTTAAAACGCGTAGCCGCAGAATTACCAGAAAAGCTTAAAGAAGTTGCAGGTAAGTTGCAACCCCATACAATTGTTTCCCCATTTTATGTTTGTGGAAAATCTTATATGGCTTATAACAAATTATTTGCAATCAGAGACAAAAAAAAAACAAAAGGCCAAGCTGCATTCTTGTGAACAAGAATGAGCCCCTGGTACTTTTAAGTAACCAACTTTTTCCAAAGAAATGGCTTGAAATGCATGTTATCAATGAACAATTTTTGTTGTTTCCATCATTTCAATGTAAGAATGCATTGAAATGATACTGTAAGTGATACAAAATGAGAATATTCATTATAAATAAGCATACACCCGGTATACAGATGAGTTGTTTGTCAACTAGATTTAATGAAACGAAATGGAAATTCTATAGAATGGACTGTTTATGATATGTCTTTGTGAAACGATGGCAATTTGTATGGAAAAAGTAGCAAAAGTTTGGAAAAGAGAAATTTGTGGTGGCATTAATTAACATTAGATGCAACGACAAGAACAACAACTAAAACAATAACTGCGTAAAAGCAATAAACAAAACATATGTATTTGGTGTTTTCAGCTCTTTTTCACAGGATGATTGCATAACGGCCATGTTGAGATTGCTTCTAATCATCCCTCCCATGCACCATTGATCCAACCAAACGGTCTTAGAATATGTCTCGGTATGTTCGGTAGCTGCTTTAAGGACCTCTTCACGGTAACACAAGAACGCTTCGAGTCTCACAAACGAGTGGACCGTTCACAACTAAATATATTAACAAAGGAATATATTTATACAAAGTTTAGGGCTGCCCCTCCGCCTGTACTCTCATCGAGATTACAGCTTTTTTTTCTCCATCACGTTCGAAATATCCAATTCGTTTGACTTCCGTGTTCACTGCTTCGTATTCCTTCCGCTCTACATGATGTTATAAAATGGAATAAATGTATAAAAACTTTGTGTAAATAAAGTCCTTTGCAAATTGGTTAATTGGCCACAATTAATCAGCCACAAGAAATACTAAGCAATCACACAAATCAAGCAAATATATCTATTCAAAATTTGTTCCTTTTTGCGTTCCAGATGTCTCCACATTGTTTTTCGCTCATTTTTTGGGGCATATATCGAATGCTTAATATTTGTGTGATTTATTACAATCAAAATAACACAATATAGCGAGTGCCGAGCTTGAGGTAGCTGTCACTACACTATATTGCAATATCCAAACTAGAAAAAAATTGAGACCGAAATTCGGGTATGAAAATATGTTTATGCACACATTGCTATTTTAGTTTTGTTTCTATCTTTCAAACTCTCCTCGTTATGGTTTTAAGCCAATGAAAAATAGTTAGTTATTAGCCCCTCCAGTGTGATGCAAAAGAATGACATGACAAATTTCGGTCCAAATTTTTCACGATAATTTACAACTTAGAATCTACCATATAAGAACAACGTAAATAGAGTTGCAAAATGGCATGAAGAATATATTGTTTGATATTCTTTTTAAGGTTTATTGCGTTTTAATTCAGTTCTAAATTGGGGTGTTAATCGTTAACGCCAGTCATCGTAGCCTGCTAGCATATGTTAAGCTCCCAAATTTATGGCGGCATTTGAAGTAGATTCAAAAACCGGAACGATTCAAGCGCGGGAGTCGTATCTCTATGTAATGGCGTCAAAGAAAATTTAAACAAAAACGAAATATGAAAATTTGTAATTGAATTAAATGATAGAAAAACTATTATTATATACGAGTAATACAAAAAAAAAATCGTGATAATTTTAACATGGTAAACATGAGTGAAACAGCAACGGTACACGATCGGTTTGTTGTGAAATTAAAAGCGATTGCCGTGAGGCAGCCGCAATTGGGATGAGGATATGATTGCAACACCGGTTTGGGACATGATTAAGTTTAAAGTTTTAACTTTGATATTTATCTTTCGGCTTTTATTCTTAACAAACAGTAGTAATTGTTTCTTATATTTTAAGGTTCAACGTTTTTACTATGAAAATTTGATTTTTAAACCTTCAATATATCTGTGCTTATAAGCAAAAACGACTTAACTACAAATTTTTTGTTTTGCGATATTTAGCCTTTTTTTTAAATCCTGTTATGGGAATCTGTCATAACTTCCGAAATACACGAAATTTTGAAATTAAGTTAACAGCGATTGTCTTATGGACATGAACAATAGTAATAAAAAACATGTTCTTACTAATGTCAATAACTACAGATATTACGTAATTTATCAAAAATCGCTGTTTTGAAAAATTGTTTCGTCTCGTATATTTATCAATATCAAGTAAATTACGAAATACATAAAATATACACTAGTCCTATTAAGAAAACAAAAACAAAATATAACGTACAATATAATATAAAATTAACCAGTAACTACTAGCTCATAATGCTCAATTTAAAGCTCACTAAAAATAGGCGAAATCAAAGAAAATAAAAATAATGAGAAAACATTACATATTGAATTGCAGCAGTTTTTTTGTAGTTAAAGCGTTCCAAATAGAGTTAGCAGTTTCAGAGATCGAAACTACTAAGTAAATCACAATTTGCATAAATTAAAATATATACTACTCCAATAAAATTGTTACAGCTTGTGATATACATCGAATTTTGGAATGGGAATTGGACGTAAATATGCATTAGCATAAGTAGTACAACATAATAACAAATAAGCTCGACTTTGTCGTAATTCTATTTAAGTCGTTTTTGTGTCTAAGCACAGATGTATTTATGAATAGGGTTCCAAATTTATAAACTGTTTTCCAGTACATACTATTTTCTGTAAGATATACAATTTTGACGAGCTTGAAGAAATTTGTCGATTAGATTAAATAAATTCAATTAAATAAATCACAACATTAAGTAAAGTACAAAAAGAAATAAAGGGAAAGACTGCTCTTTCAATAGCATGAAATTTGTGAAATTTTAACTATTTTTGCTGGCTTTCTTTCTGTTCAGTTGCTAATTAAAACTTTTTATATTAGAGACGGAATATGCTACTGTTTTTTTTCTTTTGCCCAAAATTGGTGTTCTCTTTTGGGCTTGTTTCGGCGGGTATAGCGTAAATGCACAATGCTATGCCGTTTATTGTGAATTTTTTTCGCCCTTAAATCAATTAAATTAGAGCCTTATAATCGCATTGACTGACCTTACGTTCTTCCAGTTGCTTTTAAATTTTCTAATAAATTTGTTTTTGTCCGTTCTTAAAAAATCATTGATACACTATTTTGAATGTTGAAATCTGCACAGGTTTTATGCCCAATCGCTGAGAATGGCGACGAATTGACATTTCACGATCGCCTATAACACTGCTCAACACTGGCTGCAATATTTTCTTCGGTACGTACTCTACGCATGCGAGTCGATGGTTTAACAAAGTAAATTTGGTGCGAAATTTTGAGATAACAACACGAATTGTTGATTCAGCAGGTCGATTATGACGACCATAAAATGGTCGTATCAAACGATGCACATTTGTCACAGAGCACGAATTTTGATAATAAATTTCAACGATTTGCAATCGTTGCCCGTTTGTTATTCTTTCCATGATGAAGTGGCAGAGTATACTGTACACTTTTCACCTTGACTGGAAGTTATGTTGTTTTTCATACTCAAACTAAGGAATGAATGTGCTTCCCTTTAGAGTATGTTGGAAATTAGTCTAATTAGTTAGAATTAGAAATTAGTCATGAGGGCGGTCCCAAAACTAGGCTTGGTAGGTGGAGTTTGGAGCTGTTTTAAGGACCTTGACAGCTCTTGCTATAAATGGGAAGCTATTAAATAATGCTGGAAAAAAGTGTGTCGAGTTAAAAGGAGATTACATTACGTATGTTGAAAAATAAATAAAATTTTCCCAACTTGTTTGTGTCTTTGTTAGGGCGGCCAGCTTTGAGACCTCTCTCGTATTATTACCTACCGACTCTATTTTTAGTGATGTAAGGACCTCAAAAATTAAAAAGTAATATCATGGCATTTTGTACCCAACTCATAACGTAGTGTAAAAGTCATCATTGACCTGAACTGTCGCTTTCTATGATAAAATTTGCAATCATAGGTAACAGTCGATTCTATTATAACCAGGGACCGTCAACGACACGAAATCGAGACCGAAAATGCTTTTTAAATTGTTTCAATTACTGGATTCTAATTCAAAAATATTCAAAATTTTGATTTTGATTCCAAACACGGAATTAAAATTGTATTGAATTTTGTTTCTGTTTCACACTCGTATATGCAAAATGAAAATTTTTGTAAGTTCATTACCATATACAGGACAAAATTCCAAATAATTCTGATTCTAATTCACTTTATGGAACATTTTATTTGCATTTAATTTGAAAATTTATATATTTGAAAATTCAGTTAAAAAAATACAACATTTTTGAGTAGCTGTGATATTTTCTAAGAGCCTGGTATTGTAAATATAGAAAATAAATTATTTCAACAATGTGTCCCTTTTGAAGTTTGTTAGTGCAGGCCTCTTTCTCTGCCAAGAAACGAAACTATACTTAGTTTCAGTTATGATTCAGATTAAGAAACAAAACTGCATAAAACTGCGTATTTGTTAGTTTTGGTTATGATTCAGATTAAGAAACAAAACTGCATAAAACTGTGTAGTTGTTTCAGGTTCTCGAACAAAATATCTGTTTCATTGCCTTTCGATAGAGAAATAGAATCAATGTTTCTAATTTTGTGCATGAAGTGTGTTATTGTTTCGAAGCCGCGGTGTGCGATGGTGCCCTTAAGTGCAATAGGTTTAATTACTAAGATTTTGCCATGTCTCTGGTGGCTACGTCAGTCATAGACTCCCAAAGTCCATGCCTATTTACAAGGGGAATCATTCAAACAATATATACACTAATTGGTGATGATGTTGACATACAAATACGCAAGAAGACTGACATAAATGCGGGTGACATAAAAGCATCAATGATTAAAACTTGTTGCAGCCTTTCCCAAGTCCGGCAAATACTTCTTTAACTGCTTTATCGTTAGATCCGTCTGAGTGAGTATAAAAACGGAAAGAGTGTAAACTCTCTCATGTGTCATTCATCGGATGCAAGTGATGTTATTTTTTTTTAGGATGGATAACATTTTATAGTCTTTGTGTTTTTCTCTTGGACTAATAAACAACCTTTCATTCATTGTTGAGGAGTTATTAAAAAATATGAGTTTTTTTTTGCAAAGTCGTTACTATATTTATGATATTGCTGGGCAAACCACCATTTTCCGTAAAATTTCTCTTTGTTGCAAACGACATATTTCACTTTCCGGATAATTATTTATTGATGTTGATGATAAGTTTTAGTCTTAGAGAAATTTCGCTCACCTTCAACTTTTATATCTACGATTTTTGCAACTCTTTTTACAATTTCCGATTATAAACGATTGGGTAAAAGTTGTATCGGTAAGAAAATTTCTTGATAGAAATTTTCTGTTCTCCCATGTTCTTTTATCCATGACATAACTAAGGATTGTGTAATTATTAAATAAAACTCTACAGTGTGTTTCATACTCATACTGAATAAAAGCCTATAGAATTCGCTTCTAACGACGTCGGCTATACTGAAATTTTGTATAAAAACTGATTTCTTGATGTCTTTCATTATTAGTCTGTTGCAGTCTCCACCGAAGTCGTTACAAATGGATTCTACTATATGTACATTGATTATTAAATATAACTACTTACAGAATTATATAATAATGCTGTGCACCATTAAATGCTTTTATTAACACTTTTATACATTTTAAAAGTCATAAATTTATTGAAAATTTATATTTGTAAATAATTTTGTCAAAAAAAAGTCTGTCTGCCTGCCAACATACGAATGTACATTTATATATAAAACAAAGTTCATGATTTACATAATTCTTTTTGTATAATATTTTGTAAAAGTTTTCCCACACAACTCTTTACATATCCTTGCTATATCTTTTTGTCTAAAATCTATATTAGTAGAAACTTGTAATGAAAGACAAACTTGAAAAACGACTTGATATGCCAAGGTTCAAGTGAGAAGGTGAAGTTCGCATAGTTTGATTAAATGTATGATTCAATTTCCAGGAATATCTCAGAGATTTTTAAATCCATTTATATTGTCCTAAGGAAGAATGTTATTCTTTAGAGGAAATGTTTTTGTAGAAGAAAACTATAAAAGTGTAGTGAAAAGACATCCATTATTTTTGATATGATGATTGAAGGCTTTATTTGGCATATTCAGAATGATCCAAGTTCGGTCAGATATTCACCGTCTGTGGTCGACCGTGGCGCGATGGTTAGTACACGCGACTATCGTTCGCATGATCTCAGGTCCAATACCGCCTACAACCAACAATCAATATTTGAGTGGCGGTCACCTCGCTGAGTCTGCCGGACACTTCGAGCAGTCGTTAAACTGAAGGTCTCGTTGAGAGACTGTAAAAATATATTGCGTGTAAGCTGGCTGAATGTGAAAAGCTCTGCCATAACTCATTCATGGGATGCAAGGAAATTTGCTTCTCTTATTTTTATTCACTATCTTGTTCGATAACTTGTTGCCATTTTGAAGACAATTAATTCCCTTATGCTTCTCTCATAGGAAGGAACAATTTTCCCTGTTTGCAACAAACTGGGAGAGCCAATGTTTACAATTTTCTCTTGAGATGAATATTACAATAGCAAAATCATTCGTCATAGAAAGGATCTGGATCTCGACAACCAAGGTGATACCATACCAATCCTGCCAAACAAACGGCAAAACCTTCCTAGCGGTTAATTCTGGCTTAGCCACCGTTTGCGGCGGCCTGCCGCGATTCGACCACTACCGTTTTCGCTTGATATTGTCATAAGAGACACACTTTTCATCACCAGTCACCATCTGCTTCAGTAATGGGTCGATTTTTTACGATTTCGCGGCAATTCGTAGATGTAAAGTGGATCCCTGCTAACTCGTGTGGCACCAATCCAACCATATTCCAGCGCAATATTTAGCTTCTGAGCAATCGAAACAGTGACGGCCAGATTTGACGATTTCTGCTTTAACATATTTGACAAGTGGTCCTCCAGATGGAAATCTATTCATATTTTCACTTTTATCAAACATTACCAAAGCCATCTATTGGAAGAAATGAATTTCTTTTCACAATACCTTGTACTAACAAAAGAATTCACATGGATTAGGATGTTTCACTTCGGTATGAGTAAAAGTTCGCCGCTTTAAAAGGAAGAAATTGGGGTTTAAAATTTTGGCATATTAAATTTTTGTTCCATAGAACATTTTCAAATTACAAGTCTATCAAGATTTCACATATTCACACATTCAGAGGAAAAAGGATTGGTTTTATAGCTTACTAACTGACGGTTAGTGCTCCACATTATATATGGCGGCAGAACGTTTAAGAAGCTGCCGTTTAGCAGTATTTTTGGTAGGCCTCTGAACAAACTAATTATCCTCCGGAATGTGGGCTAGTTTAAAGTCATAGATCCCAGTGAGGATGGTTGTCTGTTGCCGTACTTATGACTTTTTAAAGTACTAAAACGATCTTAGTTAGCCCTCTCTCCAATAATACTGGGTAGTACAAAATTTACTGATAATAACTCTATTAAAAGATTCAAATTATGTGAAATGAAAACAAGGAAGAAACAAAATGATGTTTGTCAACAGTCTTAAATATATTCAGAGGATATGTTTGAGTAACATTCTAGACAGTTGTTGAAAATGACAGACTAGGCGCTTGTTTTGATTGTAAATTAGAAATTATATATTGTTGGTACATAATAATTTTTTTTTATGAATTGTTCAATTAACTGTGGGTATGAAATGAACGCTGTTTTACATAGATATAAGTATAGTATTTGTATATACACGAATATTGCTGCAAATAAATATTTTTAATATTACAAATGTTTTCTTGTAATTTTTAGGTGAAAATCCAGTCGATTATAAGGTTGAAATAGTTGTAGAAGATTCGGCTGTAGTGGTACAAGATGAAGCTGTTTCTGTCAAAATATCTCTAACATCGCCTTTGTTGCGCGAGGTACCCGACGGCACAAAGACCACGGACAGCGAGAATGAAGGCACAGGTGATGCAGCTCTCTTACCCCGGGAACCTTGTCTTAAGGTGAGAAATGCAGTTACAGTTGACATTCTTAAATACCGATACTTACATTACTTGTTTCCTGTCAATTTCTTGAAATAGGCTTTAGCCGAACTCCGTCATGCAAAGTGGTTCCAGGCTCGTGCGACGGGCTTACAATCGTGTGTAATGGTTATACGCATTTTACGAGATCTCTGTCAACGTGTGCAATCTTGGCAAGCTTTGCCTCAGTGGTCAATGGAATTGTTTGTTGAGAAAGTTATATCTTCGGCCGGTTTTCCTATATCTCCTGGCGATTGTTTGCGTCGCATTATGGAGGCTTTGGCTTCTGGTTTTCTCATTAACGGTCCTGGTCTTTTGGATCCATGCGAAAAGGAGCCTCAGGACGCCCTTCAAGAGTTATCAAAGCAGCAACGTGAAGATCTAACAGTGTCAGCTCAATTGTTCTTACGCTACATGGCATTCAGGCAGATTTTCAAAGTGCTTGGCATGGACCAACTTCCTGCACCAAAATTTCCCTTGCGTCCATGGCGTTTAAACCGCAAACGGCGTCGTTCTCAGGGCAAAGATAACGCCGACGCCGAAGGTAATAATGCCGAAGCAGAAGACTGCGCTTCAGACGAAAAGATTCCCAAGAAAGACGCTACTGAAGCAGCCGCCTAAGGACTTGTATCACAAAATACATGCAATTAATATTTAACTTACTTGTATTACTATGCGTTAAATAATACAATACCATAGAATTTTAATCTAAAAACAAACAAACAAACACAAGAAACCAACTTTAAACGTCTTATCTACCTATAGCTGTAGTAGAGTAAATTTCTATATACATTGTACTAGTTACTTACTCTTCCCTTCTTATTGTAGTAACAGATGCTATTTATCTATTACATGTTTCAATGGATGTTTCATTTAACCAATAAAACACATGTGTCAGATAAACTCGTACACGTATTGAATACTACATTAAAACAAATGCAAATCAATGTGCATATATATATATATTATATAATCTAAAACCAAGTTATGATATTTAATGTATGCGTTGCAAGCAACCAACCAAACCAGAATTATTTCTTAAAGCAAAACTAAAAAAAATTGTGAGAATCACTGTCAGAACAGGTATATACCTATAGAATGTATGCATTAAATAACTTTACGATGATGACACTCTTCCCCACTTCTCTTTCGGAAAGCGTGTGAAACGTTTGCAAAATGAATTTCTAATATGCAAAGGAGCACCTCTCAATATTTCTTTATTTTTTAATATTAATATAAACTCTAGAATTAAACAAACAAAGAAAAATTGGTTTTTCATTTCATTTTCTGGGTATTTGAAGGTTCTATCTAATAATTAGAATCTTTTGTGTTTGAACAGTTTTCGTTGCGCTCGAAGACAACCAACTTTAATTTTTGGATATAACGAGAAAATGTTTATAATACATTCGGAAAAGAAGGTTTTTATTTATCCTTATTTTTCCGCAACAATCCATTTAAAATTCATTGTTAAAATATATTTTTGGCTAAAACTTTCAACAAAAGTATTGTGTGAGTTGTTTTTTAGTATAACTTTGCCAAAGATGTGTGACTTAGTGTGTACATCATAGAAAAAATAATGGAGATGAATGTTTGAACTTTAAAGTTAGGGGTGTCTAACATCTTTCTATTTGCAAAAATTGTATAAGATTCAAAAAAGAATCGCAAACTTTTAGATAGGCAGTGGTATTTCGAATCAAGCGTTCCTTTATAAATATCAGGGTTTAATGAAAATTTTGGAAAAATTGAGCAAAACTCAACGATGTATAAGTAAAGTTAAAAAATACCCAATTTTAAGAAAAAAGAGCACTTCCGCTTTTTTGTTTTTTTTTCTTTTATTTTAAAATATGGATAAGAAAAAATAGCGAAATATGATATATGTATGTAAGCAGAGGTCTATACACTTCCAAAGAGGTATAGTACGACATGCTACTTCAATGGTTTCAAAGCGAAACGGTCGGTTAAATCCGATTACTTCGGGGAGAAAACAAAGTCGTCCTTTTCCGAGATTCGGTTCGGGTCAACGTGTTTTCCGTTTCATTTGAAAGATTTATAAATGGCATGCGGAATATGAATATATTCATCTTCCCTGTACCGAAAAAATTACATAGTTGATGATATACATAAATCAAAATTTCAACTATATCGCAGGCCTTCTAACTAACACGTAGTTAATGCGAATTAGTTGATGTTAACGAATTATGCGCAAAATACACAATTTTACTACGAGCATAATTGGAATTAACGATCCAATGGCATTTGATAGAAAACTTCCATTTAGTAGTGACTAACGAGCAATCCATTCCTTTCTTGGATGTGCATTGACGTTTGGTATTATGTAAAAAAAAATATCGAATAATTGTTTAGAATTTATATTTATTAAAATAATTGCAATTTTTTCTTCAGGAACATTAGGATTTTATCTAAAGCCAGTCGTGGTACACAACATTGTTATAGAAGACACTTTTCGTATAGTTACGGAAGACATTTTTCATATAGCTAAGAGTTATGAAAAACACTTTTGATATAGAAAACAAAAAAAGAAAGATGTTATGGAAGATATTTTCCTTATCTTATAGAAAAGTATCACAGAGGACACTTTTCTTTGGAACTTGGAAGGCACTTTTCTAATAGAAAAATGTCATATCTAATAGAAAACACTTTTCTAATAATGAGTGTAATGCAACACAATTATCTAATAGAAAAGACGCTACTCTAATAAAAAAAAAGTTTCCTGGAAAAGTTTAAAGAAGGCATATTTTGTACAGAAAAGTGTAACGGATTGTACTATTCTTATAGAAGGAAGGCAATTTTCATATATTGAAGAGCCATAGAATAGTCTTTTCTTATATGAAAGTGTTATGGAAGACACATTTCGTGCCATTGAAAACAGATTCATTATAGAAAGTGTCTTCTGTAGCACTTTTATAGTATAAAAGTGTGGTGGAAAACTCTTTTTTGATAGAAGACATTTTTCTAATAAAAATTTATAATCGAAGGCACTTTTTTAATATCATGGCGTTATGGAAGTCAGTTTTCTCCACTTTATGCAAGGTGTTCTTTCAATAGAAAAGTTTCATGGAAGATACTTTTCTAATAGAAAAGTTTAATGAAGGCACTTTTGTGATAGAAAAGTTTCATAGAGAGCATTATTCTAATAGAAAAGTTTCATGGAAGACATTTTTCATTAAACACGCCTTTCTAATAGAAAAGTTTCATTAAACACGCTTTTCTAATATAAAATTTTTAGGAATACACATTTTATGTGGGAAAAATATCACGGATAGTACTCTTCCTATAGAATATTTAACTTTTTCTAATATAAAAGCACTGATGATAATTTTTATAAATTAAAGAGTTATGAAATACGTCTTTTCTTATGGGAAAGTATTATGGAAGACATTTTTCTTATTGGAAAGAGCTATGAAAGACTTTTCTTATGTAAAAGTGCCACCGAAGGCACTTTTCTTATAAAAGTGTCATAGAAGATAATTTTGTTATAGAAAAGTATCATGGAAAACAATAATAGAGAACCAATCCAATAGATCTAAATACTTTAATACCATGAACATGTAAAAGATATTTACTGGCAATTGCTCTATTAGTTGCTGTTAAGCTTTTTATTGCTAGAGTTATGAACAAACTTTGTTGTCATGATATCATGATGAAAATAAACATCAAATTATTTCAATATGAAATAAATATGTTATCTACATATTTAGACTATTTATTTTTTCAAACATAGAAGGGAAGAACAAATACTTCGTATTATCGGTGGGGATGCGGCCACACGGCAGGATTAAATTCTAAGAGTGTGAGTCTTAGAAGTCACTTTTCATATCAATAAGTGTTTTTGACAAACTTTCCATATTAAGAAGCGTCTTTAAAACGCTTTTTATACTAAAACGTTTTTTGCAAATCATTTTTTATGTGGAGAAGAGACTTAGAAGGCATTTTCTACATGAAAAAGGGCCTTGGAAGTCATTTTTCATACGCCGATATTTTTTAAACAATGTTTTTCATGGCTCTTTTTCTATGGAAAAGGTGATACTTTTCTACACGCAGGTCCCGTAACAATTTTCTATAAAAGAGAAGTGTCTTAAATTATACTATTCTAAAATTCCATGATATTTTTCTACATAAAATGTGTCTTCCATGAAACTTTTCTATAGGAAACGAACCTTCCATGACTAAGTTCTATTACAAAAGTGGTTTCCACGATCCTGTATATAGATGTCTTTTGCGGTACTTTTTTTTATGAAGTGCCTTCTGTGACACTTTTCTATGCGTAGTTCACCTTTTAAGACAGTTTTCTATATGAAAAGTGTAACTAAATTTTCAAATAATAACGAAGACTGAAAAAATTAAAATCCGATGAACTCTCATGTTTGGATAAATATAATACCGATCAAAAATAACTTTTATTTCTGAGTAAAAAAATTGAAAACAATGGTTGTAAATAACGTTTATTATAAAAATCCAAAAATAAAAGTTTATTGCGAAATTAGTCATAACTAATGTTTTCGGACGCTTAAATTATTATTATTATTATTATTTTTAGCACATTTTTTACTATAATGTTTTAAACGGTAAATTCCAACAATTATTTTCGGTCCCTAGAAAATAATACTGTGTTTATTTCAATAAATATAATTTTTAAACAATTGTTCGGTACTTTCTTTAATAGTTCTAAAATATAATATAAAACGTCAATGCATTTTCAAAAAAGGAAGCGTTTTGTTATTAGTTACTGATAAATGTTTGTTTTACATCAATTGCCATTGGATCGTCAATATCAATTACGTTTGTAGTTAAATTGTATATTTTGTGTATAATTAGTTAACATCAACTATGCGCTAGTTAGTGGTGTCTCACCAACGATATAGTTGAGGTATTCGTTCATTCAACTAGGTAATTTTTTCGGTGTAGCTCAGCTATCAGTAACGAAGGCCAGTTGAGCAAGAATAGTAAATCTTTTCATCCAAAAGAAAAGTTTCTCATGCACATGTTCAAAATTGTAAAAAAAATTCAATCAAATTTCAAAATCAAAATTTAAATTTAACCAAGTCATCCACAAATATGGTTTAAATCTGCCACGCCATTCTGTCAGGGTGTCATCTCTCTAAAACAATATGCCTAAGACAATATGCCCCCTCATTGGCTCTCATAATAACAGAGAAGAATTACAGATAAAGGCCGCATTTGTCACTGGAGTGCATTTTTTAAGTCTGAAACATAGAGGTTAAATTACCTGGAGAAATCAATTCTCTCAGGGTTCCAAAAGATACAACGTTCGACTAGTGGGTTCAAGCAAACTTTTGCTGTTTGATAGAGTTTGATGCTATTTTAGTTTAAGTCCATGCTAAATGAAATCAATAGCAATGGCTTCTATAATAACACCATTGCATGCTTTCAGGCGTACATTGAAGATATTTAGTTTGCTCGAGCATATGGAGAGTATCTGTAATCGATAAAAATATTTACAAGAGTATGCAAAATTATCGATGGGCGGTTGGCGTGTTCTAATTGTCTCAATTTTCACTCCAAAGCAAATGCGGCCTTTGCCTGTAATTGTCTCTGTGAACAAATGCGGTCTGTCCGTAATTCTTCTCTGTGTCACAATTCAGTAATCGTTTTGCAACACTACTGTCAAGTACTAGAAACTAATGTACTAAAACTGTCATCTCTGAACATGAGTGCCAGTATTTGTGCATTTTTTCAATTAGGAAGAAAACGTAAACAAAAATCATATGTAGACGTATACAATTCAATTGGGTGAAAAACGACCGATTTTGTCACCCCTTAGCAAGTTTAAAGATTCGAAAGCAAAAAAAGCAAGAGAATATGTGGAGCAGTCAGTGCAAGACTACATTTTAATTTGTGTCCAAGCAGACGTATCGAATTAGTGGAGCCCATCATCAACCGATTTGTCAAATTAGAATTATTTTTCGGAAAAACTCGAGTTGGATCGGAAAACCGTCGTGTGAAATGTCAAATTGGATTTCACAAAGATAAACGAGTGATTCTGTTTCGTCGTTAACGCGAACGCCCATACACTCACATCTCCCAGAAAATCCCGAATTTAAAGTCAAGAACAAAACTATTAATATGGATAAGGTAAAAGTTAAAACGATTGGAGTACTCAAAGAACGCGAAGACAAAGCAAATAACGGGGATGGTGACGGCGTCGTAAAACAGCAAACGGGAACAACGACAACAAATGCACCTGCTGCAGTTGGGCCCAGGCAAGTTCCTCTGAAAATGTCGGCAATGGATATTTCTGGCATTCTAAACTGTTCTCGGCGTCTGGAATGGACAAAAGAATGGATTCGGAAGAACCAACACGAATTCTTGAATAAGGAAAATTTGCGCAAAGACCTGTTGTTCCGAAGCAATGAGAGGTACCATCTGAATTACTTCTTCAACATAACAGAGAAGCAATTTCGATATCTGGTGAATATCTTGGAGCCATTAGTCACAGTTTTAGAGCCTCATCGTAAGAGGAAGACGTTTAGCGCAGAGGAACGCATAGCCATTACATTGAAATACCTCGCAACGGGTAAGTTTTCATTAGGGGTTTGTCACCCATAGATTAGATGCAATCTATCGATTAATAATAACGCTTAATAACGCTCAAATCGTAAATCGATTAATCCAAATTATGTAATGTGACCAATGACCCAACTGTATGGATTTATGTTCTGAATGGTGGAAGGTTACATTTTTGATAGGTTTAATTTCATTAACAACCCATTAATTAACTTGCCAATCATATCTTCATGCGGAAGAATGAAGGTGTATATTATTTGACACGTCAAAATATTGAAACCCAGAAAACTTCAATGTGTTTATTACATTTTATGTCGATTCAGTGTAGCCCGCCTTTGTCTTGACATAGCCCAATAATTTGCCAGATTAAACCAGGGGATTGTACGCGGATTATATCGAATCACCCCTTTTGATACACTACATACAAATTTGCCGATTTCTGAAATGCAATCTTTCCTCTGTACCTCCTGAACAGTAGATTGGCGTATTTTAAATTATTGTCCATGAGCGGTTGGTTTATTATACTTCATATAAATTACTTTTCATATAAATGACCAATTTACCACATACATTTTTCAATTTAAATTTTTCATTTTATTAACTAATATTTAAATTTCATATCTTCCAAGCATTTGTGAATTCAGTCAAATTAAGTACACGCCATGCGTTTGTTGAGGCAAGTTCTGAGAATAAAAATAAAAGGCATTACCACACCACTTCTCGTATCTACCATACAAATTGAATGATCTTGGAAATTCATTCTTTCATCTACAATTTCTAATGATTAGGCTGAAATATTTTAGATTTTTGTATATTGTATTGATTTGTATTTCTCTGTAAAACTTCAGAGAATTCGACGTATCAAGTACAACCTTCCCGCTACCTCCCATACAGATAACCGATTTAACCTATGTGGTTTTAGCGTCATATCTTTGAAGCAGTTGTTTCGAATTTAGTCAAATTTAAAACGTATCACACGTTTGGTAAGTTGAATTCTGTGAATGCAAATGGAGAGCATTGTCACATCTCTTCTGGTATCTCCCACACAAAAAAGAAGCACTTTTTTAAACTAAGTGCTCCTTACGTAATTTTTCAATAGTACGTTGGAGTAATCTATAATGCACAGTTTTGATTCATAATTCTCCGTAAAACTTGGGAAAAGTTGACGAAGTAACCATGTTTCTTATGGTACCTCTTATACAGATGACCCGTTTTGTATACTGTATGGGTAGTTTTAGCTTCATATTTTTTAAGCTGTTGTACTGAATTTTGTCAAGTTTGGCTCACAACTTGGCGAACTAAATTCTGAGAACTAAAATGGGTAGCATTGTCATACTCCTTCTGGTACCTTCCACACAAATTGACCGATTTAACGAAATTTATTTTTTCCGCGACCATTAGTAATTTTCGTCAATTGTGTTGCATTGTAATTCTTGGTAAAATTGAATACAGACATTTACCAAAAATTTAGCTGTGCGAATGGAAATGGACGGTATTTTCAAGCCACTTAGGATGCCACACATTCAAATTGACCGGTTTAGCAAAAAATCAATGGTCCTTCTATAAGTTATTTTATTTTGCTTTAATTCGTGCAATTTTTTTTTGATAATCGATTTATTACGTTCCTTCTGGCACTCTTTCCATCTTTGCACCAATGCAAGAGGAAGTGGGACGTTTATATACGTAAGTTAGTTCACATTACTGAAATTCTTGTATTGTTTTCATCTGATCTCACACTTTTGCGCAATGTATTGGCATAGGCATTGATAGCGTTAGAGTCCGGCAGTTCTGATTGCATCTGGATCAATTATGTTTCTTTGCTTTCTTAAAGATACTGCTGCATACCGGCCAGCTATATGACAACTGCTTGTCACTGCCTCAGCGTCCGCATATCATGGACAAAAATATAAATACGAATACTCAAAATCTTCCGATTTATACTATCGCCATCCTGTGTCTTACAAGCGAACTAATCTACTCTTGCATTTAACTTTTAGTTAAAGTTCCAAAATAATTGTCTACGCCAATGAACCAGCGTATTGATCTATCAGATCAAATCGAAGTATATTTCTTCCAAAGGTTGTTGTCGTTCAAATCAAGAGATATGACTGGTTGTCTTCCATAACATCAGATAAACAATGTCTAATAATATTAATGTTAGATATTCGTGTATCCAAAAAGTAAAACTAGTTTTCAATTTAAATTAACCGGGAATATCGTATCTCATGGGTATATTTTTCATTCGTAGCATTGTGACAGAAATCTGTGTCAAATTGAAATGTAATTCCAATTAGGGTCTGAGCAATCGTTGGTTTTGTGTGACGTATAATGATTTCAATGATTCTGACAATGTGCGATTTTGTTGTGTAAAGGATTTGCATTAAATTTTGTTTAGGAAATGAAATTTCTCTTGTGGAACAGTCTAGAATGTTTCAAAAGGCCTTTGACGAAGAGGCTTTGACGGAAATAAAAACAGTTTAATGATTTAAATTTAGGCATCTTGTTGATGATATTGACATTTCAAATGAATCGGTTAATCTCATTTCAAAGATCGATTGGTACTAAAAACGGTACTAAAAACTTCCGAAAAAGTTGGTTTGTTAGAATCAGTGAAAATATGAGTTCTGTCTCCCAGCATGTTACATACCGTATTATTACGGAGATTATATATGGACCTATGCTCATAATCCAGAAACAAGTGACCAGGAAGTAAGGAAGGAATCCTGATATATGCTATTAGTTTTGTTCGATTATCATGGTATTGTAGATTATGAGTTCCTTCCGCTAGGCCAAACTGTCAACAATTTGGGCATTTACCAGATACGATTATTTTACATAATTATTTTTAAATGCACCAGTTATCCTCGGAAATTTCCGAGGGAACCAGCTACTAGATGGTTCGATTGGCCTTTCGGTTTTTGTACCACTCATTACGTTTTGGATCGAAGATGGCAATTTAGTGTGCTTTGAGGTTTAGAAAAAACGTGGAACTAAACGTGAGTATTTTGAATGCGGAGAAATATTTAGAAGGCGATCAAATATATTTAGAAGAAAAGAGTCATAATTGATCTTCCTTTTTGGACACAGTAGTGCTAGAAACCTTACATATACTAGAAAGTTATGTCCTGCGCATAATCCAATTATCAATCCTATCTAGGTTCGCATCTTCGAAGTATTAAAATTTATTATTGCATTCAATATTTAACGTCAATAATTTTCGTCATGTACATGAAGTCAATTTATAAAAAGAAATTCAAATGCAATTGGTGTATTATTTATGTTCAAAGTTTGAATTTCCCGAATCTAAGGCTTTGAGATACCATTAACAGAATTTCAAATAAAAATTACTTCGGTTCAATTTGGTAGCATGTTTTAAATATGTAGGCAAAAGACGTAACAAACATGATATGCTCCAACTATAAGAAACCAAACAATTCTCTTTCTTAAAACAAAACTTTTGGAGATTGAGAAGGAATTCCTGTAGAATGTACTTTGTTAATACTGGGTTTAAGCATCGCTATTATCGCACAATAAGAATATAAAATTCTCATTATATAACTTTCAATATAACATTAAGTTATTGGATGAGGGAGAAAGTTCATGCTAAAGCTGAGCTCATATTAATGGTTGGGAAATTTCCGTGTATTTAACAGACCACACATTTGTAAGTTACTGAATAACATTAGTACCTTGAGGGTTTCATAAGGCACAAAACCAAACTTAAATACTCTGAAAGTTTTTGGTCTCAAATCTGTCGTTTAAATTCTCAAAACAAAAAGGAAAAAAATGGACAAACCACCAGATCTCAAAGGCATGGATGGCGTTCATAGAACCTACGCTAATTATCTGAGAGTACTAAGTAGAAGTGCCAGGTTTTTTGAACACATATTGTGTGAATAACACATAATGTGTGAAGGAATATCAGGGTAGTTGGATTTCAACCAAAATCGAAATCAAAATCGGAACATGTGGGGTTGGAAGGAACATGTGATACGAATTTGCAGATTCAGTCCTTATTTAAAAAGCTTGATGTCCATTCCTAAATGTGCTAATAATTAACACAAGTTCCCTTGTGTTCCATGGATGGGATATATAAGAGCAGTAAATCACATCACATGCAGTAAATCTTACCCATAATATTTTTTTACACTCATTCGGTGGTGTAGGAGAAAAAAATGAATTTCACAGAATATGAGCTTTATTCGTAATTATTTAAAATAGGTTTATTACAGGTTTAATAAGGCCACAAAGATAAACAAAAAATATCTCTATAAAACGTTCTATAATATTGCCATTTTCACAAAGCAATTTTAGACAAACATTTACAAAACTGTTTGGAAATATTTTCCATTTTTTCTGTTTTATTTCTACTGATTTCATTCGAGTTTTATCCTTTTAATAATCCACTCATATATTCAGTCATTACACTTGTTAGTTTTACTTGTTATCAAAATTATTAATAGAAATTTCATCTAAACATTCGTTTACATAGTAATGAGTTAAAAATCAAAACAATGAAGCTTACCGGGGAATTCAAAACAATTTATTTGAAAAATACCATCACATGTTTTATTATTCGGTGAATCGGGTTAAGTTTACTTTGTTTGCACATCACATTCAGTGCTGAAAAACGTACGAATAAAACAAAAGTTTGTTTATTTTTTGTCTTAAGCCAGGTTCTTTCACGAGGCCAAGAAACGTTTGAGCAACTAAGACAAAATATTCGTGATGAAATTAATGAAATACCACGTGAAATGTGTGAGAATATAATGAAAAATGTGCTCAAAAGGGCTCGCATTTGTGAAGCTAACAGAGGCGGACATTTATCTGATATTGTATTCCATACATAATTGCCGACAGTAAATAAAACATTTATCAATATACGATCCATTCTATTTCATTTAATCAAAAATTATAAACAAACAAAGTAGTATACGTTCCCGACGGACACCCTGTATTTGTAGTTTTTGAAAAATACCAAAAACAAAAAAATATATATGTTAGTGGATATTGCAATGGAAATGCGAGATGCCTCGCCAGGGTAACGTCTTTACCACCTATACTTATTTTATCATGAATCATTAGGCGATACATGAGGCTGTGGGCCACTATTCATGAGGTCTGAATTTCTGACGCCTTTACAATTTTGCGCCAGGTCACTTGCGGTTTTCTCCTCTGCTTTAAGGTAGGGAGTTGTTAATCTGATGTATCACATAGATATGAATGCAAGTGTAGCAAACGGAGAAGTTGTGATTAATTATTATGATTTATTGTTTTTATAAGAAAATTCCATTGAGTTTAAGTGTGGGGAATATGATGGCCATTCTTGTGAAGAAATGAAGCTGGGAGCGTTTTCTTGTAAAAAGCGTTGGTTTTCACGTGTTTCAGACGGTGCCGATTCTTGTTGAGGCGCCCAATGTTGATTTTTCTTTACGCCTTGTGCAATGAAAACGAGTAGTGAGCGCCCTGTGACAGTTAAAACCAACTCAAATCATCACTGATATAGGTGCCTGCCTTCGCCGAGCAATTCGCTGGTCAACATTGTGTTTAATATGCACTCTAACCATGCGCGATCGTTTTGTTCGTTCAGATATTGATTGACCGTAAACATTTTTTCATCAGAAAAGACCAGAGTTCAAAACCAACGTCCAAGCGTTTGTTAAATCTTGCGCTTTTTGTATTTTATTGCGCTTTAATCGTAATTAATTTTTTAATAAGCGCCCCATGCTACGCGCGGACACATTGAAGATTTTCGCCAGTAAAACTGCGCGTTGTTGTGAAATACGTTGAATTCTAGCTTCCCCTTTTCGAGCCACGTCACGTCGTTTTTTGATACAATCAGAATCATTGTAACGTTTAATGGTCCGACATATAAACATTCTATTTACACGTAAATGTTGAAGCTCATTAATAATGACTGGTTGCGATTTTCTAACCAAATACAAAGCAATAACAAGAGTTTGAATTCGATTTCGCAAAGCTTCTGTAAACGATATGCTTCCCTAATAGACTGACGCTTCTCAAAAAATGAGCGAGTTGTCATTAGCTGTTTTCTTGCTATAGCAGCGTGAAGTTGTTAACACTACAAACACCTGCCCCTGCATTTTAAATTCTTAATAAATATTTTTACAACTTTGTTGGACTCATATGTTTTTGGAAAAAATTAAAATTGAATATATTCTTAATTCTATTTACAGGTGAAGTCAATTCTTGTCGTAACTACTGCTTCCGGGCCTCAAAACCTGTTATTCTTAAGATGATTGCTGAAATTTGTCAGAAAATGTATGACCTTTTAAAAGATCAATACTTGTCTTTGCCAAGAACAAGTGAACAATGGATACCTATTATAAATGGAATGCAACATAAACGCCATCTTTCGAATTGTCTGGGCAGCTTGATAATGCAAGAAATTTCCTTTTATACGCCACAAAACCAAACTTCGCGGCCACGTAGCCAATTATGGAATGTCGATGAAGATAAGAGTTGTGCCCAAAAGCCACCACTTATATTAACAGCCATAGTTGATGATAGTTATAATTTTTTATATGCCGATGTGGACAAGACGAAGGCACAATTTTATGATGAAATCTTTGAGAAGTCTAAGATACGAAAACTTTTGGAAGATGGAACCATCACCATACCTTCATCCATCAAAAAGGCGAATGGTGCCTGTGAGCCTTGCGCTTTTGCCGGCAGTATTTGTTTGCCTGAAAAGCCATATCTAAAGTCAAAATTACAGCCCTCTATAGAAAAGGAATACGATGCTCATTATCGCGAATCAAAGGATACTTTATGTATGCTGTGCAATATATTTCCAGTGCTAGGGCAACCGCTGAGGCTGTGCGAAAGTGATGCTCAGAAAATCATAATGGGTTGCGTAGCCCTCTTTAATTATTTGCGAAAAAGTGATATTGACTATTGTAAGTTAACGCAGACGATTATAACGGGTCCCGATGAAGAGTTCGAAGCGTTCGAAGACGACGATTGCATATTCATCGAAAGTGATGATGACCGAAAAGAACGATATGAGTTTGCACCGAATATACAAGATTCGACATGTTTCAAATCTTTACGCATACAACGTGGAGACCATCCAGCTGGTCTGGAATGGCGAAACAAGCAGCTATCGAAACAATTTGCGTCACTTTTAAATACAACGAAATAAATTTATTATTCCTCTTTTTATAATTTACCTAATAATAATTTCACATGTATTTATTACTTTTAATATTTGTTTATTAGAACTGTAAATACATATGTACAATATAACATTTTTTCTTATTTTTTATTTTCTCAAAATGATTAATTGTGGTGAGTTAAATAGCATAAATTTGTTATTCTCTTATATTTTTTACATAATAGGCAACGATCAGGTAAAAATAGAAGGAATGATCTCAAACAAATGAAATGTGGTTTTTCAGGGTCATGGTTAAGAAAAAGTCAAAGTACAGACCCGTTAGAACTAAGTCTTCTGATACCTCCCACATAAATGGAATAATTTTATTACGCCATAATGCCTTAATAGATCGTTGATCTTATACTGACCAAAATTTGCACGTATCAGTATAGAAATTTCAGTCAGGTAGGCTGCTGATTTACTTACGCAACATTATTTTTGACTGGTGCAAAGGCGTGACGGGTGTCAGAAAGGACATGGTAAATCACTTTAATCTTATCAAAAAATATTGTGTGTGAATTAAAGCACAATCACAGAAGTAAAAGTGTAACTTTCTGAAGCCCTCGCTAACAAATTATAGAGGAGAACACTGACTTTTGGTAAATCGGCGAATTTATATTTGTGATACCCTAGTGGGAGTGTCAATCTAGCCCATATTCCTTCGCAGAACTAAGTTTGCTAAATGCCCTATGAATGCCAAATTATACTATATTTGGCGCAATTAAACGAAAGATTTGAATTTAGAAGAAATATGTGGTTAAAATTTTTTAATTTTTATGGAAATTATTAAGGAAATAGGCTATTCGTTTGGGTGATACCAGAAGGGACGTGACTAATCAAATTCTGACAAGCGTTATGAACCAAAAGAATGGACAACTTAAGTGTAGAGTTAAGTGGAAAAACTAAACTCCAAAAATTCAGTCAAGTAGTATGTGAAGTACCAGAAGGAGTGGATCGATATGGCCTATTTACAGTCCCAGGCCGCGATCTGTCAAAGTTCCTCCGGATGAAGGTACAGGGTGGGCCATAAGGGTGTTGGCGGTTTAAATATTCAATTTCTCGGTAACGCGCGGCGCGGGGTGGCGGGGGGATATGTTGTTCGCTGCGCCGCTTCCTGGAAATTTAGTCGTCATGGAGCCGTACACGGGAGTGCAGCGTGCATTTTGTGTCCGAGCGTATTACGAAAACAATAAATCAGTGATTACTGCACGACGTTTGTATCGGCATGAACACGGTTTACATGATTTAAGTGAAGTTCCAAGCGCCAATGTGATACGAAAATAGATCAGAATGTTCGAAACAACCGGCTCAACAGTACCAATTACGGTTCGTGGTCGCCCAGTTTCTGCAAGATCAGCCGACATTGTGGAGCGTGTTCGTGTTCCAGTTCAGCGAAATCCGCAACAGTCAACACGTAAGAGAAGTCAGTCTTTGGATGTCAAAAGAACAACATGCTAGCAGACTTTTTGGTGCCCGCTTTGCAAGAACTTCAAGGCAATACCTCGAGGATGTGGTTTCAACAGGATGGGTCCACATGTCATACGGCTAGGGTATCCATAGAGCTGCTGAAAAATGTTTTTCCTGGAAAACTCATTCCGAAAAGGGGGGATATTGAATGGCCCCCATGTAGCTCCGATCTCTCTCCATGCGATTATTTTCTATGGGGCTACCTCAAATCGGTAGTCTACGAGAATAATCCGACCAATTTAGAGCAGTTGAAGAGGAACATTATTCAGGAAAGTAGCAAAATACCGAGAACAACTTTTCAGCGAGTTTTCCAAAATTTGCGACTTCGGTTCCAAGAGTGTCAAGCAGCCGAGGGAAGCCATTTGGACAACATTATTTTTAAGTCTTAAAAATTCCCATGCTTCTACTTTTTAAAAATACAAAAATATTTTTTTTTATGTTTCGTAGTTTTTTTTTTAATTGAATATTTAAACCGCCAATACTCTTATGGCCCATCCGTTATAATTAATGTATTTGTAAGTTACACTTCGAACACAACCGGAACACACATTCTGGATGTATCGTCCATAAAATTATGACCTGTTTTTATCACAAGAGTAAAAAATTAATTCATTCTGAAAAACTTTATATACATTTAAAAAATTACTGTTTTTTTAGTTAAAATTACTACATAAGGAAAGAGATCGTTGTCCTAATTGGGCAATTAACTGAAAATGATAAAAAGAAAACAAATTGCCGCTTGAAAAGCGGATAATTCAATATATTACTAAATAAAAGAAAATGCATTCCGGAACACACATTCATAACACCCTATTGGGCGATCTGATTTTGACCAAATATCACATTACTTATTAAGATCATAGGCTACACTTGCGTGCAAAATTTGGAAGGAATTGAAACATGTCTTCTAATGCCTCCCACGCGAATGGATTTATGGACCTCTATACCTATATCTGTGGTCATAATCCATAACAGCCTAAGTCTGTTTTTCAATATTTTCAGTACAGGAGTTTAAAGTTTTGAATCTTCACAGAAAATCAGGAGAAGGTGTTTTTTGGAAAACTTTGCTGCAGATCCAAGGAAACGAATTTCGTTACTTAGTTCGTAACAAAAAATAGTTGTTTATTCTCGCAGTCAAAAGATATTATCGAAAAAGACACTTAGGCTCTTATGAATTGTTGAACTAAAGAGAGTCAAAAAGTTCAAGCTGAGTTAGGCTATTATTCCAGATTAAATGAAAAACTTTAAGTTTGGAGAAAGACCTTAACTCAATTTATGTTTATCAAAAAACGAAATTGTAATTCGGAATAAGAGCTTAACTCAAGTTAGGAAAATAAAAATGTTTCTTTATTTTTTTGGATTAACGACTTAAGTTGATTTAGGCAATGATGAAAAAATAATGTTTATATTTGTTGTAATCCTAAATTGACTTAGGCCGTCAAGCCAAAACAGTCATTTAGAAAAATAACTTAAGCTATTAGGTTTTTTAGGATTACAAATATGAAATGGATACAAACATGAAAAATTTAGAGCAAATAAATTTAGATACGCTGAATACGATGGTGCTAATAACTCAATTGTGTCCTAACTCGAGTTAGGCTGTTATGGGTTGTGACCACAGATATATCACACCACAATACCGTATTAGATGATTTGATTGTTTTTCAATTTTGATTAAATCTTTACATTGTCTTACTTTAATGTATGCAATTTCGCAAAAAACCCGACCATGCCGTTAGCTATCTCCAATATAAACGGATCTGAGGGGCTCGACATTTGTTCGCTCCACAACACCGTATTATAAGACCTCCTTTTAACCAAACTTCATGCAACAGAATATACTCGTATTTATAATATGCCCTTAAATACGATATTTTGAAGTAATTAGACAACGCCTAATTGTAATTCCCTTTAAAGTGGGTCTATTGTATTCGAAATCCAATATAAATTCAAAACAAAACCCTTTCAGATAGCAGGATTTGCAACATCTTTTATATAAATAAATATGTTAATTCAGCCATACCTGAATTTTTTCTATACTTTAATAAAAGTTTAATAAAAATCAACGTTCATATATGCATATGTTAAATCATGACTTTATTATAACTATAACGAAATTAATACAAAAACAGAATCTGCGACAGAAGCTGATCAATCTGATATTTTTATTAGAAATAATTAGTTTTCTCCAAATAACAAGAAAATTATAAAGTTTTCATAATTTTATTTGTGCAAACAAATTTTGAAAATGTTGTCGACTCTCCTGCTAAATACTGGGTTTTAGACAAATAACAACGACACCTTTTTTCGAAATTTTTTATCCATTTCTTCTAGTTTAAAAAATAATGTCCTAAGCTAGCAATAAGGTTAATAAAAAGTCACTTTTTCTTAGTATTTTTTCCGGTTCCATCAAAATTTTGCCAATGGCTTCTCTATAATTTTGAAGCCGTTGACGGTAAGTTATAATACGTTCAGTAAGCTATAAATTTTCTTCTTTTTTTTGTGCATTAATTCGGAACATTTGTTGAGAAGAATCTAGCGATCTATTCCTTCTAACACATAAACTTCTGTGGCAATGTAAAAGGTATACGTGCGAGGTCGGTCCCAAAGTTAGCCGATCTAACAAAGAAGACACAAAAAAATCAATAGCTTGTATACCCTGTTTATAGTAAAAACTGTCAAACTCCTTAGAATAGCCATCAACCGCAGACTCCACCTCTTTATTGTTGGCAAATCTTTTACAACTGGACCATTTTTTCAAGTTTTAGCTCCGAGAGGAGCTAAATCTAGCGAATAAGGTGCGCGATAAATCAATTTGATCTTTAATTCATTAATTTTGACCACCGCAATAGCGGATGTGTGAACTACAGCATTGTCTTGATGAAACAACACTTTCTTTTTCACCTAATGCTGCCTTTTTTCCACAATTTCATCCTTTCAACACTGCAATAAATTAACATAGTATTCGCCGTTGATGGTTTTTCCTTTCTGAAGATAATCAATAAAAATAATCTCATGCGCATCCCAGAAAAACAGACGCCATGGCCTTGCCTGTAGATGGAATCGTTTTCGGCTTCTTTGGAGACGATTCTCTCATTCCAATCAACTGCTTTGACGGTTCCTTTGTCTTAGGTGTGAAGTGGAGGACCCAAGTCTCATCCATGGTTATGAATCGGAGCAAAAATTCGGCTTTATTGCGGTGAACATCACTAAACCTTCTACTGAAACATCTTCTATTGAAAGCAAGTGCGGCACCCATTTTGCGCATAGCTTTCTTATCTTCAAATCTTCGGTCAATATACGATGTATAGCACATTTTGATATGAGTATCCTTTCAGCTAGCTCACACACTTTCCACCGACGATCATTCAATACCATTTTGTGAATTTTCTTACCATGTCTGGTGTGGACACCTCATTTGGTTTTTTTCGCCCTATGGAAGGGCTTTCTTCATCATATTGTAACGGGTGATGAAAAATGGATTCATAACAGCAATCCAAAGAAAAAATGGTCATGGGGGGCTGCCCGGTTATGCTTCTACGTCGTCGTCTCGGCCGAATATTCACGCAGTGAAGATTATGCTCTGTATTTGGTGTGACCAGGTCGGTGTCATTTATTACGAGCTGTTGAAACCAAGTGAAACCATCACTGGGGATCGGCATCGACTTCAATTAATGAGATTGAGCTGAGCTCTGGGCGAGAGATGCTCACAATATACGGAGAGGCACAAAAAAATATAGGCAATACTTTCAATGAATTATTTGTCAACGTGTTTTCATAATAAAGTTGCATTTTTATAAAAAAAAAAAAAACAGCGAGAACTTAGTTGCAACCTATTTTTTCCATGTTTACAAATTCACCGAGATCGTTTATTTTTGATGGCTGAGATAAAAAAACTAAACAACGTGACAACGCTCCCGTAAACTAGTTCATTTCGCAGATGTTTCTGTACTGATCTTTTCATAACAATTTTATATTTTTCGAAAAGGCGGTTAATGTTATTTTTAATTATTTATTTGTACGCCTTTAATTATTAAATAAACAAGAATTTTTGACATTACGAACAATAAAGATTCATTTAAACCAATCTTCAAGACATTAAATTCATATCTCACTAGACCATTTAGGCCATTTCTGTATTTCGGCGTACAGGGCATCGCCAGGACTTATTGAAGGTGATAATTGACGGTGACCAAAAAGTTTGTAGTCTTCCTTTAATTTTTGATCCTTTTTCAATTTTTCCAACAGCGATTTGGCTGCTTCCAAGGCTGGTGGGCTTGGTAAGTCCTTAAGGAATGTGCCCATGAAACCGATGCCTATTGAGCCGGCATTAAAACCTCTGGCCAGAGCCCCTTGAAAGGAAGCACCGCGGCCTTCATAAACATTACCATCATTGCCAATAAGAAAATTATATGATATATCATCGAATCCAATTTTCAAATGGAACTCTTGTATATTTTTCATTTCCTGCAAACAGGCGGCCTGAAAATAAAAAAATCAATTGCAATATTCAAGTTTATTAAGAGAATAATCAGACGACCTTTGTGTTGCACTCCTTGCCGGCCGTGTGGGCAATGACAATGCGACCAACGGGCAGTTCAAGCGGTGTCATCTCAGGAAGAGCAGGTTTCGCATTCCATTCTGAGCGTGCCACAATATTCACATCGCCAAGGCTCGTATGCGCCAAAGAAGCAAATACTAGCAGGACTCCACACAATTCGCTTAGAAACATTTTCAATAAGGGTTTAAACTACTATTGAAGAAGACAGAAATCTAGTTGTATTTCCACTTGGCGTTATAATATAAAGTGATGAAGCATCACATGTCTCGTTCTGTATTTATTGGCTCTACACATTCATAAACACAGGCATGTCAATGTGTGCGAGTACTTCGAAATGAGAAACAGTACACATCGAATGAATTAGAACCGTATCGTCTTATCACTTCCACTTCACTTCGGGGATTCACATGTGAGAAATGCCTTTTCCGAACTGTTAAATTTCACGAGAAAATGAGACAAACATTTTGTTTTTCCATGCTGGAAATATCCCCAAGAACGTAAGTTTAAATAGTGTTTTCTGTAAAAAAATTAAAAAAAAAAAACAGTAAGAAATATCATTAAGGTGAACTGACATATATATAGCTTCATTGAATATCCTACTTTGTTGATTTGTTGTGTGAGGGTTACCAGAAAAAAAATGCTATGAACAAATCCGCTTTAACAGTAACAAAAAATTGCTGAAATCATCCGCTCAGAAATTATGGAGGGATAACTGATTGTTGCCAAATTGTTGCCTGTCCAACAGGAACATTTTCACTCACAGAACTAAGTTTACTAAATGACTGATGCATGCTGTATTAAGTGAAATTGAGGGAATGATGCAATTGAGTAAAAAATATGAATTTTGAAATATGTTGACTCCAGTAATTTATATAGGAGTTGTCACAGGAAGCGTGGTTACCACATCGTTTTTTTTTTAATTTTTGGCAAGCATAATAGTGCAATACAACTCTCTCCGAATTGGGGATTACAGAAGAAAAATAAAATTTCTATAAATCGGTCAATTTGCTTGGGAAGTATAGGGAGATATAATACTAAAACTGGCTAAACCCTAATTTTAGATATGAAGCTAAAATCAGTAAACAAATTCTACCAGGTGGATCGACTTACTTATATCTTCAGTCAACATCCTTTTGCGTTTGCTGCAAAAAAAAAAAAAGAAAAAGAAAGAAAATGCTCCGAATTAAAGCAAATAAAAGGAGCAAAATGTTAATTTTTCCGTTTAGAAAATGTAGAAGGACTACCAAATTGGGCTACCAATTGGACCCTAAGGGGTGTGACAGTACAATCAATTTTTATTCACAGTACTAAACGCCTGATGCGAGCTTAATTGTACTGCATATGGTGCAATTGAATGAGAGATACAAATCTAGGAATAGATAAGGAAAATAAGGTAATTTGTGTAGCTGTTAGCAGGCATGGCATGATTATTTCGACGGTTTTTTCTTCACATTTTACCCTGTATTTATAAAGCAATATAATTAATTAATTTTAATTAATTAATTAAAGAAAACAAAATAAATAAAAATATATACGTTAAATAAAGTGATTTGTATGAGTGATACCAGAGAAGGCATGGTCATTTCGTCGATCTTTGCATATTTTGTCCAGTATTATAACAGTATTATTATTATTATTGTTATAATTTTGATGAGAATTTATGTAACTCCAGGCTACGAGTTAGGGATTATAGTGGAACATCAGATTCTGATCAATGCTTAATTATCGAAGGGAGGTACCAGAATATGATATGACAATGTTGCCCATTTTCGCTCTTAGAAGCTAGATTATAAACTGCATGGCATACGAGTACGTCGATTTTGGTCGAATTCGCTGCTACCTATTTGGAAGATATGGTGGTAAGAATATAAATTTTAAACTTATCATTTGTATCAAAAAGGGTGTGGTTAATCGGTCGATTTTTCCAAATTTTACCAGAAAAAATGAAACAATATAACGGACAAAAATTTGGGTTGCTGCAAATTACAGAAAGGAAATTAAATTTCGGGAAATCAGTCAATATGTACGGGAGATACCGGAGAGGCCATTTATTTATAAGCCATTTCTAATCCCTGGGGCAAAGTTTTCATAGGTTCCAAAAAGATTTCCGGCAGTTATCGCGTTCCCTAGCCAGCCAAACAGACGGACGTAGACTTAAAAAGTCGTAAGACACCTGTACTATAGAAAAAAAGTTAAGCTACTGTAAACAGTATCAAATTGAATTTCAGAAAATCGATTAGTTTATTGCAGAAATGAAGGATCGATATAATCTATTTACAATCTACGGGCTATTGGCTGTGGTAAGCTTAAACGAGGTATAGTGTCTACCAGATAGACAGTATCATTTATGATACTTTTCTTATAGAAAAGCCTCATTGATGACACTTCTTTTTATAGAAAAGCGTCGTTGAACACTTTTATTACATAAAAAACATTAATGATAATTTTCTTATAGAAAAGTACGACAGATGGGTCTTTTCTTATAGAAAAGTATAATTTATTTTCTTATAGAAAAGTATCATTGATGACACTTTTTTTATAGGAAAGTTTCATTGATGACACTTTTCTTATAGAAAAGTTTCATTGATGAAATTTTCTATGGAAAAGCATCGTTGATGAAATTTTTCTTACATAAAGGCATTACTGATGACACTTTTTTTTTTTTATAGAAAAGCGTCATTGATATAGAAAGCGTCATTTATTTTTAATGACACTTTTCTTATAGAAAAGTCTCAATGACAACATTTTTCTTATAACAAACTATCACTGATGACACTTTTCTTTTCTAATAGAAAAGTTTTATTGACGGCAAGTTCCTTATAGAAAAGGCTTTACAAAAAACACCTTTACAAGATAAAAGTGTTATGGAAAACACTTTTCACTAGAAAATTGTCGCGGAAGATACTCTTTTGATAGTAGAGTAGAGTCGCGGAAGACACTTTTTAATAGGAAAGTGTCGTGGAAGTCACTTTTCTAGTAGGGAAGTGTCGTGGGAGAAAGTTTGTTTTTCTATTTTTTGAAGGTGTCCCTTTAAATTATTTTTGCTTTTTCTGCGCTTTCTGCGCTAATTAATAGTTGTTGCCATATCAAATATTCTGAAGTTACCAAATAAATCAAGAAGTATATCTTCTGTATAGATGCAATTTTGATTATTATCAACTACGTATTTTTGTAGCAAAAATGTGAGAGTTACTCGTATTTCATTATTTTTATGAAATTTAGTTCGCTTGGCCGCAGGTAGATATTCAAAACAATTCATGAACGCACGTCGTTATATATTAGCGCATTACTGTAGGCTGTTGAGGTTAATTTTATTGATAGCCTTTTTTGTGTCTTATTTATAAATTACACTACAACTAATATTTATTATTTTGAGTAGCAAACAATGTTTAATTACTCATCACCACTAATGACAAGTGTTCTATAGTCATTTTGTGGTACTTGCTTTTTTTTAGAAATAGATTTTGCTTGATAAAAAAGGGGATTCCTATACGATATTAATATGAAATTTTAAGACAAATCTTAATATCGTAGTTTTGTACTCAGTGTTTTCACAAGACAATGGCGATGAAGTGATCGGAATATATTCCAAGCACCAATATTTATTAATAAGTCTGCAAAGATGTTGGAAGCCTAGTGCTGTTGTGGAGGAAAATTACGATTTTGTGATTTATTTATTCCGTTCTTTTTCTATACGTAATCTCAGAGATTATTATTTGGTTCCCTGGAAGCGGTTCAAAGTAAACCATTTATTTGATATCAAATCAAATTAGCAATATAAAATTTTGTCATACCTTTGATAAAGGTGGAGCACGTTCGTCTTGCTTGGACCAGGACCAGGATCAAGAAATATACTACAATAGAAGCAGACAATTGCAAGACAATTACAATATATTATGTTACAATATATTATGTATATTGTGCGTTGGAAGAGGACTTAGACCTTAAATCGTTGGCTAAGCCCTTAACATCAGGGTTTAGACAGGGTGATAGCCTATCATGCGACCTCTTCAACATACTCTTGGATATGATTATGAGGAAAGCTGCAGCTAACACGACTGCCACCATCTCTAACAAGAGCCATGTGTTACTCATATATGCAGATTATATAGACATTATTGACAGAAAACTGCGAAATGTGACTGCAGTCATCTTAAGGAATAGAGAAGGAATCAGCAAAAATGGGCCTGGCGGTAAGCGAGAACAAAACTAAGTTATTTATTTCAATAATATACGAGCTTGGGACGTTATGTGAGGGTAGATAACTTTCGGACAATTTTGAAGTGGTGGATGAATTCGTCTACCTCGGCTTCGCTGTAAACAAAACTAATGATGTCAGCATTTAGATTAAGGGGAGAGTATTGCTTGCTAATGGATATTATTACGGGCTATGCAAGCGATTTAATGATAATGCCCTTTTTCGGCAAACAAAAATTCGACTGTCTGGTTTTATCTACCTTACTGTATGGTGCAGAATCTTGTGATATAACATAAGCAGATAAGTCAGTGCTGGAAATCTTCGTGAGAAAAATATTCAAAAAAAAAAAAAAAAATATATATGGACGTGCTAACTTTAACGGAGGGCAACGTCGTCGCAATGAGCTGTATGGGCTATATGACCACATCGACGTTGTCAAGCGCATTAATATACGGCGTTTGCATTGGGTGAGTCACGCTCCAGCATGAAAAGTTTACGACAATGAACTTTATGGATGGCGCAGCAGAGGTCGACTAAAATTCCGTTGGATGGACCAGGCTTTTGAAATGCTTTCGAAACTTGGTGTGACAGATTGGAGAAGAAACGCAGAAGACTGAAGTGCTTGGAATTGTATAATAATCGTATAATAGATAAGTACATATGTCTATTCTAGTCGCCACCAAAGTAATTAAGTAAACCCTTAACATCTGTTTGCAAGTAATACTCTTTTCTTTATTATATCTTTACCCGAAGTAATGAACGTATATACGAGTATCATTCGATAATGTAACACTCAGAAGAAGTGTATCTTTTGATCAAATATGTTTCAGGTGGACATGTTTACTGTCGTAAATCTCTATCAAACTTAAAACCAGATCCAGCTTAATATTTTGTTAGATCGTTGTTGGGAATATATCGACCCCCTTCTTCTGGTAGTTCCCATACAAATTGACCTATTTTCGAAAGTTCAATTTTTTTATCAGACTCCTAATTCGTATAATGGTCAGGAACTTTTACTAGATGGTAGCAGTTGATGTATCGACCCATCCCTTCTGGTATCTCCCACACAAATTGATCTATTTTCGAAAGGTCAATTTTGTTTCTCAGACTCCTAATTCGTATAATGGTCGGAAACTCAATTTTTTCCTTTAACTCTCAATTCGTTACCTACAGTATCTTCAATTTTTGTTCATTGTCTTGGTGTGCAAATGGTCAGTAAAATTTGAAAAGATCGATCGGTTAACCATGCCCATTTCGGTAATTCCTGACTGATTTAACCCTAAATATTTTTAACTTTATGTCTTTTAAATAGTTGTAGTTGAATTGAATTCAGTCAAGGTTAACAAACATCATGCGTTTCATAAATTTAGAAATGGGAAGCATTGCCATACAACTGCCGGTACCTCTCAAAGCTTTAATATCTTCGTAACCTGCCATTTAGCATTTATTTCACTTCAAAAGTTTTGAAAACAAATTTTAGTAATTTCAGTCAATGTTCGTGTTTGAGTCGGTGCTAATATTTCCTGAAATAAATTCAAGGGAAGGAAATCTTTTCTCTTTTTTTCTTGCTATCAATCGAAAATATCGAAATTTTCTTGGCGAGAAATATGGAAACTCAAACCCAAATTTTACAGTGGGTATTTCGCTAAAGTAGATTAGGAGCAGAAGGTTTTTCTTACTCTGTAAAAAGACAATACGGTTAATACATCGATCCTAATAGATCGAATATAGAGTGCTGAAATGTATTTTTTGATGTTCAGTAATAAAAAACACGATTTTTTTCAAAGTGATGTTAGAAGGAAGATTCAAACCTTTTTTCTAAAGAAGCGAAAAAAATATTGATCTCTTATAGATCTAAACTGTGGCACAAGTTCTTTAAATCTCTTAAGCAGTAAAAATCCGCATTCGAATTTATGCCTTTCTGTACGGCGGCTGTAGTAGATATCACAGTTTTCGCGTCGAGTTCATGCTAGTAGAATTCGTTGTGTTTGCTGAATGGTGGTGGTATCAATTTTACGTTTGAATATCCACCAATTGAATAGAGACACTTTCTATGCTATTTCTTATTTTTTTTTATTCCCCAAAGGAGGACTTCTTCTCAGGTGGCGACTGGAATAGACATACTTATCTATTATACGCCGCCCGTAGACAATAAGCAGTTCGATCTTCTGTGCTTCTCCTCCAGCTCTTCACACCAAATTTCGATAGTATTGCAAAGGCCTGGTCCTTCCAACGGAGTTTTGGTTGCCCTCTTCTGTGCCGTCCATGGAGTTCGTTGCCGAAAAAACATGCCGCAGCATTTGGGTCCATCCGCACAACATGACCAATCCAATGCAATCGCTGTATGTTAATGCGTTTGACCACGTCGATATCGGCATGTAGCTTATACAATTCATTGTTCATGTGACGCCGATTGTCTCCGTTAACGATGATGGGTCCATATATTTTCCGGAGTATTTTCCTCTCGGAAACTGTCATACCCCAGGATTCTGCGCCATATAACTAGACAGGTAGAACCAACGTCTGCAGAGTCGGATTTTTTTTTTGTCGAGAGAGGGCTTTGTCATTGAATCGCTTGCTTAGCCCATTGTAACATCTGTTAGCAAGCAATACTCTCCTTTTTATCTCCATGCTGATATCATTCCTCTTTATCTCCATGCTGACATCATTCGTTTTATTTATAGCAGAGTCAAGGTAGATGAATTCTTCCACCAATTCGAAATTGTAGTTGTCAATGTTCACACAGCGTCCCAAACGAGTAGACTCTTTGTTCGTTGAAACCAATAACTTTGTTTTGTCCTCGTTTACCACCAGACCCATTTTCTGCTGCTTCCTTTTCTATGCTTGAGAAGGCTGCAGTAACATCTTACAGTTTTCGGCCAATAGCACTATGTCGTCTGTATATGCGAGTAACATACGTATGTCTTTTATTAAAGATGGTATCAATTGTGTTATCTGCAGCTCTCCTCATAATCATCTCCAACAGTGTGTTAAAGAGGTCGCACGAGATCGCACTAGGTCGCACGAGATCGCACGACGACTACAAATCAATAAAAATCATAATTTTGTTCATATCATATCATACATTCATATTCTATGTGATCGATTATAATTCGATCAGTCTTAAGATTTGCTGAAGCCTAAAGTAACTTGATAAATTTTCATACATCTTCTTGCATCTCCGTGATTTAAACCTTAAATATATTTTCTGTCTTTTTTGTCCTTTTTATTGAATGTTTAATTAAAATTCGTTCATTTTGTATTCCTTAATATAATTGAATTTTATTATTGAAATCCAATATTACAGTCAAATGGGTTCTTATATACATACATAAGTATGTAAGACTATGACGAGGGTATAGTGAAAATCTTTCTGTAGTAATGATACAAAATTTCTATTACATTTAAATGTTTGTCAATACTTTAGCAATTTCTTTCAATTTTAGGATAATCATTATAGTAAGAACTTCTTTTATTTATTTATTTTTTCACATAAACTCCACCGTAACTGAGTGGTATTAAAATTATAGAAATTACTTGACACTAAAGAAAAGTTGTCACTATACTTCCGCTAAAAACAAACATACGATGTGCGTGTTCTAATAATAATTTGTTCAATTTTGTATTATAAACAAATACTTTTCATTAGCTACTAAATGTGGTAACATAAAATCAGTGTGTAAAATCAGCTTAAAATTAAGTGTATAACGAAAATTTGAATGACTATACATGACTACCCTATAACACATCAGGAGATAAAGACAGCTACTGACCTCAAACGACTTTTTTCTCTACATATAGATAATTCACTAAATTTTGTAATGGGCTACTATGCGATTATCTATGCGTCAAGTTTTCAGTGATTTTATTGACAAAAAGTACAGAGTTCAACAGAATTTTTCGCTTACCCTAAGAGACATATGTCAAGTAGTGTAACTCTTAAGCGCAACTTTTTGAATGTTAACCAGTTGTTGCTCAATAGCTGCCGAATACTGAGTCAGTGAACATGTGCACATTTATCTTAATCGGACAACTATTAAATCAAAATTACGGAATATCGTTAGACCGCTATATTTCAATTTTCGGATCAAAATTGCTACATTTTGAGCAAAAACAACGTCGCATGGACATCGCTTAGGAGCTGTTGGACGTCGTCAACGACGATCCAGATTCCCTCAAAAAGGTCATAACTGGTGATGAATCATAGGTGTATGACATTGAATGGAAGCGTCCAAAAGAGCTTAGACCGAAAACAGCACGTCAAGTTCGGTCAAATGTAAAGGTTTTTCTCACTGTTCCGATTCCAATAGCGTGGTGCATCATGAATTCTTGCCACAACGTCGTACGGTCTATAAGGAATACTACCTTGAAGTTATGAGCCGAAGCAATTCGTCAAAAACGCACAGAATTGTCGAAAAACCAATCATGGATTTTGCACCATGATAACGCACCAGCTCACACATCGATGCTTGTGAGTGATTTTTTGGCCAAAAACAAAACCGCAATCATGCCTCAACTACCATATTTACCGGACTTGGCTCCCGCTGACTTTTTCCTCTTCCCAAAACTGAAGACACTGATAAAAGGAAAGCGTTTTGCTACGATTGAGGAGATAAAAGAAAAATCGAAACAGGAACTGTTGGCGACACCAAAAAGCGCGTTTCAGAAGTGGAATTGGGAAAAACGCTGGCATAAGTGTATTATATCTGAGGGGGATGACTTTGAAGGGGACAAGATAGTTATTGATGAATAAATAAATACTTTTTGAAAAAAATTGAAAATAACGGTTATTTTCGATCACACCTCGTACATCCTAATGTCAGTTTGAGACTACCTGAAGTGTTCACCAAACACATTGAGGTGACCGCCGCTCAAGTACACTAAAAACGCTCACTCCATGGGATATATAGTATAACGACGGTTCCTAACGAAGTTTGAGACTAATTCAAGTGTTTGCCAAACATATTGAGGTGACCGCCGCTCAAGTAATGATAGGTGGTTGTATCGAGGCCCACGATCACATGAAATACTGTTCATCTGCCACTTATTGTCACATCTGTGGAAAGGTTTTTCAAGATATTTGGACCTAGACCTATTACAAAAAAAAATGAAGCATTTAAAGTTTAATTTCATAGTTTGATTAGATAAGATTTCAGATCGGTTTGCTATTCTCCAAATTTTATTCCATTATATCTCGGAAACCAAAAAAGAAAGAAACTCCTTGCATCCAATGTGTGAGATATAAGAGAGCTTTTCACATTCAGTGAGCTTGCGACCAATCTAGACTCATTCAACAGACTTACAGTTTAATGGCGATTACAAATATTACAGTTTGAGAAGGAATAACTAGGCTTGTCGAGTATGTACTCAAAATGTTTGTCGGACACATCGAGTTGACCGGTGCTCGAATAATGATAGATGGCTATACGAGTATTCGGAATTGAATCAGTAAGCTTGCGACCAATCCAGACCCACTCAACGGGACCTAAAGTTTAATGACAATTACAAATATTACAGTTTGAGAACCATTAACTAGGCTTGTCGAGTACTTAAAATGTTTGTCGGATACATCGAGGTGACCGATGCTCGAATAATGATAGATGGCTATATTCAGATTTAAATCCGCGATCATACGAACAATAGTCGCAAGTACGACCGATATAATGTAATAACGCTTACAAAAATCAATTTTCCAGTTTAGATTGGCTTCAGTAAATTTTTGGAAATTGGGCATCTTTGCGAGGATTACTATAATCGACTTGTGACACAGATTTCTTTGAACTATTTTCTAAGATAGATTTTTTAATAAAAATTGTGACAATAATAATAAAAGAACACATTTTTTTAACTAAAACCTACATTTTTCTTTTAATTTTATTACTTAGAGAAAACTGGAATGAAATCGGTTTAATCGATATTTTATTGATCAAATTGGATATCAAAAAAAAAAATGTTTTTCAGATTGCCATATCATGACAATACAGCGAACTTGAATAGGCTAGCTTCGTATTTCCGTAACTTATACAGATTAATTCATACGTTATGCGTTACGTTACGTCACTTTGTGTACTTGTAAACGTTATAGAAACGTTAGGAAAACAATTTATTTTGTGCAAACTGATATCCGTTTTTGGCTCATAGAAGTTACGGCAAAAATGTTGTTAAGATATAATATGATAAAATTTATTTAAATTTATATAAAGCAAACTGTAAAATTCATTCTCAGCCGACTTAATTTTGAAATTAAACTTATATTTTCACATTTTTACAAAAAACAAAAAAAAAAAAGATTTACGAATTCAAAAGCAGTGAATATTACTCTTTGACGACACTATTTCAATAGATATCTTCTAAATTATTGTTAGAAATTTTACTAAAATTAACATTTTGAGAAGCTACAGCACTATTTCTGAAAAGCCTTTTCAGGTACATTTTAAAACAATATTTTACGAATTAAATCCATTTGATGCCAGATATCTCGATGACAAACACAATTAGATTAGATTTTTGAGAAAATCTTACTGAAAGCATCTTCTACCTTGAGCAAGCTTTGACATCAACGTCGAGTTCGTAGAATACTAATTTTCAAAAATGATAAAATCAGCGATTTTTTTTTTTGAATATTTCAAAGTCAATCTAATCGAAGTTCGTATACCTTCTAAAACATCATAAAGTTTCGCGTAGTTAATTGTAGTTTCAGATGTATGTTGGGAACACTTTTGAGAAAATTTGCAGACCAAGGTCTTTAAACTAGGCTTTAACATTTCCAAATTAGACATAAAAACATTTTTTAAATTTTAGTTTTAGATGTACATTGAAAAAAATTTTGAGAAAATTTACAAACTAGGCACTTTAAAATTCGGCTTTAAAATTTCCAAATTAGGCCAAGAATAAGCCTCAGATATGAAATCGTTTTTCAGATGTTAATATTTTTTTGCGCCACAATTTTGAGAAGCATTTACTAGACTAGACGTCAGACCGCCACTCAAATAATGATAGGTGGTTGTATCGTGAATTGAACCAACGATTATGTGAATTACAATCGCGTGTACTAACAATCGCGCCATGGTCGATCCACTACAAGTATAAAGCTGAAAATAGAAACAACTGTTATCATAGAGAAATTATGTTGCTCTGGACCACAAAAGGTAAAATGTTCGAATTGTATGCTCAATTTTCCTTGTTTAATGCAGTTTTATACAGTGTTTGTTAAGTCCATGCTATTCACCGTTTGTTAGGTGTATGAAATCAAAGGCAGCGGCACCTATCACAACACTATCGCGTACTTTCAGGCGTGGTATAAGTCTTCCACTCGAGCATTGGAGACATTTAGTTTGCTTGAGCCTACGCAGAGCGCCTTAGGTGAGCAAGTCTCTGTATAATAACTACTCTATGGCTGTCATTCAAGAAATGCGATAGAGAGCAGAGTCCACGGGGGTAAACGTGAGTCTCGTCGATATGGGATTCGTAATTTAATTTAATTAAATTAATTTATTAATGATTGTAATTTTAAGCCTTAAGGCCGATTTGATTAAATTGACCAGTTCATCTCGTTGTTTAACGGTTGAGTAGCCAAATTTAAAAATTACGACGCGAAATTCTCGTTAATGATAAAAACTCTTCGAAATATAAATTCTTTGTAAAATGTATTCTTGGCTCATCATCGTTTGCTGAAATGTCTTCTAAAGCTACGAAGATGGTTCAAACTGAAAAGTGTTCGACAACATGACTATCGGGTGGAGCAAAAGATGTCGACCAATATGCCAAATGAAGAGCTACGTCATTGAACAAATCGTAGTATCAAGAATTAGAGACCAATCACACATGGACCAAGTTTCTTTTCCATGTGCGGCTGAAACCAGATATTATGGTCAGGTTAGGCGTGACAATGTAAATAATAAAGAAAAGTTTTTGAATATAAGCTAGACGAGCGCCTATCAAAAAATGTTGCGATAAATTGATGAAAGATCGCAGAACACTGGAGCGCTTTGAATTATTTGCTGCACAATGTAAAGGTTCGATCATCGACAGAAAGCTGTATGTTGTATCGTGTGATCAGACGTCCCACTGTATTGAATGTATCCAATAAATCTTAATAAAAATTACATTTTTTACAAATTGGTCTTATAAACTTTATGGCGCAAAGACTTTATCTAAGTTTAGTACATAATTTAAACGAAATATTTTTTTTACGGTAAAGTTTAGTACGGAGTTCAACCGAAATTGTGACGATTGAATGGCGGTTGACTTTCGGTCACTTTTTGCTTGAGTTATAGGCGGTTCGTGAATAAAATTCCCTTAATAAATGCTTCTACGGGGATGTTTTTACATCGACCTGTACAGAAATACATAAGTTCGAATATACAATTATGTATAAGAATATAAGTATGTATAAGTGTGTATATGTGTGTGTAAGTATAAGTATGTATGT
>JAHXMU010000333.1:423974-446646 GCA_019455685.1 Philornis downsi
GTGCAAGTATGTATAAATACGTATAAGTATGTACAAGTACATATAAGTATGCATGAACACGTATAAGAACGTATAAGTTTGTATATGTAAGTATGCATAAGTATGAAAAAATATGTATAAGCATGCATACGTATATAGAAGTGTGTATTAGCATGTATAAGTAAGTATAAGTTTGTATAAGTATGTATAAGTATGTTTAAGTATGTATAATAACGTGTATAAGTATGTATGAGTATAGATAAGCGTGTATTAGCATGTATAAGAACGTATAAGTTTGTATAAGTATGTGTAAGTGTGTATAAGTATGTGTAGGTATGTATAAATACGCATAGGTAGGTATAAGTATGTGTGAGCATGCATAAGTATTTGTAAGTGTGTATAAGTAAGTAAGTATCCGAAAAATTGAAAATTTTTCAAGTCTAAAGAAATGTTCTCTGTGTAGACCGGAGGGTTATGAGTCAGCAAAAATTCCTTTCAACTGAGTATTAGTAAAACCCTCCTGTAGCTGAAATTTGAAAAATATGCATAAAAGAATACCGTTTTATCCTATTTAAGACAGTTTAGTATATTATGCTTATATCGTACATGTTTTACATTTAGACTGAATAGCAGGGATCTACCTATACACTGTTTAAAGATGATTCCAAACGTCAGTTTGAGAAGAACATGCACGATAAACGGCTGTATAAAGGATCGAATTTGCGATTACATGCCCGATAGTCGCATGTATTAATCATTGCGTCACTGTCGGCCACAAAGTATGTAATAAGGTGTGAGAGAATGTTTATGGGACGCCTGGGAATTGTCCGAATAAGTTTTTATAATACATGTACAAGCATTGATAATACATGTACTTTTACGTTGCGTTTATGCGAAAATATTTCATTCAAAACTTTGTATTTCTAAGAAGGTTAGATAATTTTTTCGTCATCTTAAATTCGTTCATCCAATTACATAAATACAACTTACGACTTCTGATTAATTTCGAATTATTCCCGTAATAGGAGATGAGTATTTAGGTGCCAAAATTGCGTTTAAGGTCAATACTGTGCTAAATCAATGAAAACTTTGTTCATAGGGGGCATTCACGAATGGGCGGTGTTGGAGTATTATAATTGCAATATGGATTCGTGAAAATCTGTAGAATGTTATCAATATTAAATTTTCATTTTTTTTCTAAATTTTTGTCAAGACTAGAAGAATGTTACAATTAAAACTTCTTACATGAACAAATATTGGAATTCGATTAGCAATTTAACAAATTCCAACGAAAAATTAAAAAACTACTGAATTAAAAAAAACTTTTTTTCTCGTCTTGGAAGATATATTCTTATGTATCTTGGAATATCTTGGTATAGGAAGCATACACAAATTATTTTGAAAGATATATGTAATATGGGTAGTATAGAAAATTGTCTGGGATGATAATTTTAATATACAAAATGCCTTGGAAAAAAACGTTTTATATAGAGGATAGGGAATGAATGGCTTTTATCGTAAAAAATGGATTTCCAAAACTCCAAATTGACTTAAAAATCAATTTTCCTGTTTTGGAAAGTATTTTTATATCGCAAATTTTCAAAGAAACTTTCCTATATGATAGTTTCATTTAAACCGCTTTTCCGCAAAAATTATTCTTTTAGCGACTTTTTTATAATCAAAATTTCTTCTAAGACAATTCTCGTTATGAAAACCCTGTTCCATAAACTTTTTTCTTCGGAAAATATATATGGTGATTTTTTAAGATTTAAGTTTTTCACGTTGGCAGCACTGGTTGGTAATGGCGTCCAAACATCATCTGTCAAATTGAAAAGTGTACAGTATACGAGTACTCTACCATTTCATCATGTAATGACGAATGGCCTACCACAACGTCTAATTTTTGGTGAATGGGCCTTACAAAAGCTCAATGAAAATTCGCTGTTTTATCGAAAAATTGTGTTCAGCGATGAGGCTCATTTCCTGTTGAACGGATATGCAAACAAACAAAACTGTCGCATTTGGAGTGATGCCATACATAAATTACCGATGCATCCCGAAAAAACGACAGTCTGGTGTGGTTTATGGGCTGGTAGCATCATCGGTCCATTTTTTTCAAAGACGACCGTGGAAGAAACGTTACCGTCAACGGTGAACGATATCGAACCATGATACGCGATTTTTTTTGTTCCAATTGACTGAGTTGAACTTGGTTGACATGTGGTTTCATCAGAACGGTGCAACATGCCACACTGCTCGTGAAACAATGGATATGTTAAGGGATGCATTTGGTGAACAGCTTATCTCTCGATATGGCCTTGTGAGTTGGCCTCCAAGATCTTGCGATTTAACGCCTCTTGATTATTTCTTGTGGGGTTATGTCAAGTCGTTAGTCTATGTGGAGAAGCCGAGCACTATTGAAGCCTTACAGAATAACATAACACGCGTTATTCATGCAATACAGGACGAAATGCTCGAAAAAGTGACGAAATATTGGACCTTCCGAATGGACGTTTTGAGACGGAGCCGCGGACAACATTTACATAAAATTATCTTTAAAAATTAAATGGCAAAGACCAATTTATCGATTCCAATAAAAAAATTTAATATATGATGCAAATTTCAGTGTTTCATTCGATTACTACGATTGAAAAATCAGCATGTAAAGGGTGTCGCAACAAGAACGCAAGATTTAAATTTGGCGCCATTCGAAGTGTCATTGTTTGACATTTGAACAATTGTTATTGTTTGCTAGTAGAAGGTACGAGGTTAGTAAAAATGGGGAGCTACACGAATGAACAACACATTCTCATTGTGAAATTGTTTTACCAAAATGGTGAAAGTTTTGCGGCTACAGTTCGCAAATTGCGATCAATTTGGGGTCACAATAATGCTCCAAAAGAGCCAACTGTAAAGAGATTAGTGGATAAATTTGCCAAAACTGGGTCTGTTAGTGATGTAAAGACAACAACGCGCCGTCGATCAGGTCGATCGACCGAAAATGTCGCAGCTGTACGTGATGATGTCGCTCAAACTCCATCCACCTCAATTGGGCACCGAGCTCAGCAAATTGCTGTCTCCAAATCCACTATGCAGCGAATTTTGACGAAAGATTTGCATCTTCATGCATACAAAGTTCAATTGACTCAGGAACTGAAGCCAGCTGATCATGGACAGCGAAGAGAGTTCGTTAATTGGGTATTGGAGAGACAACAAGAAAATGCTGATTTTGCTGATAAAATCAACTTTAATGACGAGGCTCATTTCCATCTTGATGGCTTCGTCAATAGGCAGAACTGTCACATTTGGGGGAGGAAAATCCTCGAGTGATTCACGAGAAGCAAATGCATCCTCACCGTGTCACTGTGTGGTGTGAACTTTGGGCTAGAGGAATCATTGGGCCTTTTTTGTGAAAATGAGGCGTGTCAAGCGTAAACAGTCAATTGGTGTTCGGTATCGTGAAATGATAACCAGTTTTTTCGTGCCTAGAATTGAAGAAATGAATGTGGAGGGCATGTGGTTTCAACAAGACGGCGCCACATGTCATACAGCCAGAGAAACAATTCAATTGATGCATCAGTCATTTAAATCTTGTGTTCTTGTTGGGACACCCTATATGAACAATTTTGATGTAATTATTTTGCCAATTAGCCTCTATAATGCCATGCGGCACTGAGGCGTAATTTATATGAAGTTTGTTTGATACAAAAAATTAAAAAAAAAATTAATTAAGCCTGTCATCACAACAGACAGATATGTTTTCTTCTTCCTAATAACTGGACTTGTACTGTACAAAAGTGTAAGGAAGGCTCGCTGAAAAAGTGATGGGACTTATTCTCTGAAATAGAATAAGTAGAAGTAAAACTTCTTAAAAGTTAGATGGACCTTTTAAGAAGGGAGAAGAACGAGATCAGTGCCAAGACCCCTTAAAATGTATTTTGTTTTCTTTTTGGTAAAAGCAACGCTTAAAATTGTATTCCTATAAACTTATTTCTATGCCATTTTCTCCCTTTCAGCGCCATCAGGTTTGATGTTACGAAAATTGTCTGCAATATTGTGGTAATAATCAATTCAATCAGCACATATTAATCATCCCATTGTGATGCAACTTTGACTGGTTGTTCCTTAGCTGCTTACGATAGTGTCCAAATGGGTTTGGTTATTGTACGAGGGTTGAAGATGTGTTGTAATGCGATTTTCCCACAATGTAGATATGCTGGCGAAATGTTGCCCATAGGTTTGAAATGTAGTACCTACTAGCTTTTCATGATCGAGTGGTAAATATTTGAAAATCTGATTTTTGAACAAAGTAATTTTTCAAATAAATCGAAAACTGGTTTTCTGAAAATTCGAAAATATAGTGCTGACGAAAGCGGAATTATCCTAAAACTGCATAAATGAAGTAAACTCTTTGCGGGAATTCAGTAAAATTATTTTTAGAAGCTACTTTTCTATCCAACCATTAAAACTTTCAATCCACTAGTTCTACTTTGGGTAAAACACGCACTGGCCGTCCATCTAGACTGACCGAATGAGAGAAGCGAAATACTTCTGTGTTGGTAAAAGAAAATCGCAGAATAACACATTCTAAAATTGGTGAGACTATAAGGGAATCCTCTGGGAAAGACGTTCGTAAAGATATCGTGCGAAAAATATCGAAAGAAGGTATCTATCGTATCATAGCCATTTGAAATCAGCCGAGAGAAACATATGGATTTTACTAACCCCAGCATTCTGGGAAAGGGTCCTATTTTGCAATGAAATCAAGTTTTACATCCTTGGCATATAAGGCATAAATTTAATATGGCGTAACAATGGAATTGTATTAGGTGTGCAACTAAGTTCCCTCTATTTGCCAAAAGATGGCACCAGCTGTAAGTGTTAACCGATTCTGCCATAATGTAAACGTCATGAGCCAAGCGTAGCCATACGGTAAACATACCGCCTCGACACAATAGTGATTTTCTTTGGCCGTGTGAATATGTATGATTTTGTGCCAAATAATCGTCATATGCGGGAAGAAAATCGAAGAAAACGGCGGCTGAAGCTCATCGAGAGCTTCATAACGTATACGGAGATGCTGCTGTAAGTGAATTAACGTGTTGAGATTGGTTCCGCCGCTTTAAAGACGGTGATTTTGATGTTAACCACCGGTCGCATAAAGGAAGACGAAAAGCTTTCGAAGACACTGAATTGATGGCATTGCTTGATAGAGATTCGTGTCAAACGCAGGTAGAGCTTGCTTCAGTATTAGAAGTTACCCGCCAAGTCATTTCCAAGCGATTGTATGCGTTAGGAATGATACCAAAGCCAGGAACGTAGTTTCCTTATGAGTTGAAGCCAAGGGGCGTTGAATGTCGTTTTTTCGCTGCTTCAGCGACAAAAAGGGAAGAGGTTTCTTCATCGTATTGCAACGGTTGCTGGAAAATAGATTCATTATCGCAATCCACAGAAAACAAAGTCATAGGGGCTGACCCGTTAAGTTTCTACGTCGTCGTCTCGGCCGAATATTTCCGCTGCGAAGAATAGGCTCTGTATTGGGTTGGACCAGGTCGGTGTTATTTATTAAGAGCTGTTGAAATCAAGCGAAACCATCACTGGGGATCGGAAACGACTTCAATTAATGCCATTGAGCCGAGCTCTGTGCGACGAACGCCCATAACATGCGGAGAGGCACGAAAAAGTGATTTTCCAGCTCGTCCTTACGTGGCCAAGCCCATTAAAAATTACCTGGACACGCTGAAATGGGAAGTGTTACCTCATCCTCCATATTTTCCAGATATTGCGCCGACCGATTATCACTTGTTCCGTTGGATGGCACAAGCTTTGGCTGATCAGCAGTTCCATTCATATGACGACCTTAAAATATGGACAGTTTTACCGTGACGGAATTCGAGCTTTGCCAGAAATATGAGAAAAACTAGTGGCTAGCGATGGGCAGCAATACTTTCAATGAATCATTTGTACCCATGTTTTCATAATAAAGTTGCATTTTTATAAAAGAAACAGCGAGAATTTAGTTGCGCACCTAATATTTGATAAAGAAAACCTTGTTCCGACAGTGAAATACGGAGGAGGTGATATTATGATATGGCACCCCCCTATGCCAGCTATAAGGGTTGAAAGTTCGACATTTAAAAAACCACAATGCACCAGTGTGGTTATTTAAATATTCTAAAACAAAACTTACATCAAAGTGCATACGATTTGAACCCGGAAGAAAACTTTTGATTCCAAAAAGATAATGCTTCTAAGCATACGGTGCAAAATGTGAAGTTATGTTTCCTATATATGTATAATGCTAAACATCAAATGAAGTCCCCTTCTCAACCACCGAATCTGAAATGATTGGAAATTTGTGAGATTTATTGGAACGTAAAATTCCCAAACATGTTATATCATCGAAAGAAATGCGAAAAAACGACATTATTAAGGAATGAAACCAAATTAGCGAAGAAGAAGCATTCAAATTAGTTAAATCATTGGCAAAACGACGCGTCGTTCGGAGGTTCTTGAGGCAAAGGATGGCCCATAAGTTATTAAAGATTTTTATGTAGTATTAGCGAATTATTTGTTTCAAATAATTGCTGTGTTTTCAAGAAAAAACGACGTATTTGCCAATTTATTGTTTTGATACCCATGTATTAAAAATTATTCAAAAAATCTCCATTACGGAAATTTGTTATAACTTTTGAAATATACATAATTTTAAAATCGCGTTTATACTACAACATAGTAATAGAAAAGCAAGAGAAAACAAATATGTTCCCGCCCATATTAATATTTAAACATATGAGGTGTGTTCACGCTTGGGCGTGAAGCGTGTGGCAGCGAAGTTCGTTCCAAAATCGCTGAATTTTGACCAAAAAAAAAAAAAAAACGTCGCATGAGCATCGCTCAGGAATTATTGAACGGCGTCAACGATTATCCAAATTTGCTTAAAATTGTCATAATTGGTGACGAATCATGGGTATATGGTTATGACATCGAAACCAAACCTCAATCGTCCCAATGGAAGAGTTCAGGAGACCCAAGATCAATAAAATCACACAAAGTTCGATCAAATGTCAAGGCTTTGCTCACTGTTTTCTTCGATTACCATGGCGTAGTGCGCCAGGAGTTTTTACCACAATGTCGTACGGTAAATAAGGAGTATTATCTTGAAGTTATGCGCCGTTGCGTGAAGCAATACGAAAAAACGCTCGGATTTGTGGAAAAGAAATTCAGGGCTTTTGCATCATAATGATGCATTTGCTCACGCATCTTTGCTTGTGAGAGATTTTGGCCAAAAACAACACCGTTATCATGCCTCAGCTACCGTGTTGACCAGATTTGGCCCCCTGTGATATTTTCCTGCTCCCAAGATTGAAGAGACCCATGAAAGGACAGCGTTTTGCGACGATTGAAGAGATAAAAACCGAATCGCCGAACACGCAAAACACTTGTCTTATTTATGCCTCTCACAAACAAAGTAAACATGCTATATGGATAAAACTGTCAACATATGTATCTTCGAGACGAGTGTACCAACATAAAAACCAAAAAAGAAAAAAAAAAAAAAATAATCGAAAATCGAATGTACGTAGCTGCGACATTTGAAAATTAATCTTATTTTGTGAACACACCTCGTATTACTTAATTTTTCAAAATCGAAACCGAATTTTAAACTGCGGATTGGATCCAATTATGTGTCTAGGTAGGAATAATAATAATAACGAATAAACTTGTTTGTTTTAACTCCACTTAAGTCGTTTTACCTTAAAACCACAGACAAAGATAGAGTGAGCGAATAATTTTTGTGACGAATTCTTTCTTTTGTTTATTCTAGCGGTGGAAAGTAATTGGAACATAATAAATATACTTTCTATTATATAACAAAAAACAAAAACAATATTCATCAAATTTTTACAAAAAAAAAAAAAAAAAAATGTTGATTAGTTTGATTTAACAACAAGTGAATGTTTTGGAATTTAAATTTTATACGAATTTAAGGTGCACGAGTAATTTTTCTGGCACGCTCGCATGGAATTTTTATGCATTTGTTGTATAAATAATTAACATTTCCAAATTCACATCAACTATACGTTGGTTACCCGGGGGTTACACTTTCAACAAATCGCTTGCAACCTCCAACACACTCATATTTTTTCACTAATACACTCACACATTTTCTAGTTGAACGCCGGTTGCTTGCGATTTTTCCTTTCAACAACTGTTTCAACGAATGGTTCAACAAAACAGCTGATTGCGATAAATCGTGTGGTTTGTTTGTAAAATAAAGGCCGTTTTTTTGTGAAATTTAAAAATTGTTTGGCTTATCTAAGAGTACAATTTTATAAAATGAATAAGCAAGCAGATTTATTGCATTTTATAGAGTTGTATAGAAGCCGTGAAGCGTTGTGGAATATGAATTCGCCAATATACAGGCGAAATGATTTAAAAGTGAAGGCTTATGACGATATTGCGGCCGAATGCAAAATGTCCACCGAAGATGTGAAAAAGAAAATAAAGTCTCTTCGAACTGTCTTTTCTTTTCTTGTCTTTTTTTTTCCCCTTCCTCTATTAATTCTTTTATTCTTGCCAAAATTAACGCCGATGTTACTTTTTTAATTACTTTCCTTGCCGACGACATCTTCCCAAATAAAGTTGTTCAACCGGTTGCGGGTCGCCTACGTCACAGCTGTCGATTTTGTCGAATTCTGACAAGTAGTATATGTAAAAGTCGCTTCAACAAAAGTTGAAAGTGTAACCGCGGCGTTAGAGGTTCCTACGATATACAGTAGAACTCCAATTATCCGAACTCCGATCAACCGAATCGCTGATTATCCGAATCGCTTTTGTCTTTCGTTCCGCGAAGCTAGGACGATACAACAGCTTACTTTGACCGAGATGTATAGGAAACACATATATTCTTTTTATGTACTTTTACTTCTTTTTACTTTACTAATGCATACAATGCCAAAAATAAGCTCTTTTACTTTAAAATCCCCTTTTTTTCAGAAAAAATCCAATTATCCGAATTTTTGATTATCCGAATGTGGTCCGGTCCTAATTGATTCGGATAATTGGAGTTCTACTGTAGTTGAAATTTGGTTGGTTGGTTAATATCAATTAGGTAGTTGTTTTTTTTTGCACGCCTAAATTGACTCCATAGGCGCGATGAAGTCTACAATAATTGATGATATTTACAATAATCTTTGCTACCTTGCGAATACTCTAATATGTAGATAAAAGGTTTTTACATATCTTTTCTTAAACAAAAAACTGTGGAGCTTTGATTTTTTCAATTTGTGACCTATAAGTTGGCTAGTCGAAAATAGATTTATAGTACTTTGGCAATATGTAAAATAAAATATGTAAATTTTATGCTGTCATTTGAAAAATCCATATATAATTTCCTTTTACTCCGAGTTTTTGTTTTTGTTTTTTTTTTTCATTATATTTTTCCTTTCACTCTGCACCTTTTCGTGAATACCCAATAGGAATACCAAATTTTTGTCTCTTTTCTTATAAAAAAATATCTGCCGCCAATTGAAAAATTTTACAGCAACAACTAATCTAGAACAACAACTAATCTCTACTAATGATCTGACCAATGTGGCCAATTTTCAAAACTTTTATATAAAGCATCCGCTGAGGTGGCAGTCGATGCCGGATCCAATTTGTTTGCCGCCACAATTCGATAGTCCTTTGATAGTTTTCCCAAACGGACACCTTCATTCAGCAATAGCTGTGTGACATTCATTTGTTTGTCCGACGGGTTTTTCTTGTTAAATGAACCAATAAACGCCAACGAGATGCTGTCGTCATTGAAACCAATCACCGCCGAACCGCGGTTGTTCCATCCCCTTCCCTCATACACATTGCCATCGCCACCGATCATAAAGTTGTAAATGATATCATCCTGTCGTTGTGACTCAATATTAAAGGTTTGAGTAAAGCGGACCGTGTATGTACAGGCAGCCTGATAAAAAACAAAAATCCAAAGGTGCAAAGGTAAAAAATATACGGTTTATATTGATACCAACTTAAAACCTTACCTGAGTTTCACAATTTGAGGTCCTCGTAGGTATAATGATGACACGATTCACGGGCAAGTTGAGTTTAACCCAAGGATTAACAGGAGGTTGGGCAAGCCAGCCATCGCGTGGCACAATACGAAGTACATAGCCGCTGCCGACGTTGTCTTGGGCTGCAACGATACGGAAGTGAAATGAGTGCTTGAGTTTGTGTTTTGAAAGGTTATTTTCTTATTAGTATAATTAAGTTTGAAACAGGTTTAATCTCTCCGTTTGTACAGAATATGTTCGGAGTTCAGAAAATGTTGCCATACTGAAATAATGTTATTCATCAAATTAATGCATTTCTACGTTGATTTGAAGAAATTTGACATTATGTCACAACCTTCGAAATGAAAAATCATTGGACAGTCTTTCTTTTCGATTTAGTATCAACTTGCTATCAATTTGAAGAGGAATTTTCACAAATTTGAAGAAAATGTGTGCAATACAAAAGATTTCGAAATATGAAAGAACTCCATGTTTTAATAGATGATTTTAGTAAAATTGCATCGTAAAAGTATGATCTGATTACGCTAGATGACAGATGCCGTATTCAAAAAATACTCTGGCAGTTTTGTGGTTGCTTGAGAGCGCTTCAAAAAAAAAAAAAGGACATCAGCAATGTGAAAAGAATCCCTATTTTACGCTTTTTCTTCGATAGAGGCTAAAACGTAAGCCAGGCAGCTGAATATGTGAATAGTATTTATGGCAATGATTCCGGTTCTGTAATTTTGTGGTCAAAAATATGCCACACTGTGGAAGGTCAACTGTCGAAAATGTCGATAGAATTATGGAAAGTGTCAGGTCCCGACCACCTTGTAAGCACTGTTCTGATTGCCCAAGGGATTCCAAACGGGTTTGTGCAGTCTTTAACAAACCCGTTTGGAATCACTTGAATAGGGCTGGATACAGAAAGAAACTTGATATTGGGATGCCACACGAGTTAATGCAGAAAAACCCTCATGGAAAAATTTCCGTCTGAGAATGATTACTGAATTGTAACAAAGTCGACCCGTTTCTGAAGCGGATGATGACATTTTATAAAAAGTGGATCATTTACGACAACACCAAATGAAAACGGTCGTCCTCGAATTGTGGTGAACTGGCGCAAACAGCGGCCAAGCCATGTTTGTCATGTTTGCATGTCAGGAAGGTTTTGATATGTATTTAGTGGGATTGGCAAGAAATCATCTATTACGAATTGCACCCCTATGGCAAAACTCTTAATTTAGACTTGAACTGTCAACAATTGAACCATCTAAGAGAAGTATTCGTCCCAAATCGAATCACCTTGACTATGTTGAATAAAGCCCGCAATGTCATACAAAAATAATGGATTACTTATTTGACAGCTCAGATCAGAAAAGGTGGCAATAATAAAATACATCAGGGTGTAACGTAGACGTTGCCTAAAATTCGAGTGTTTTCGTAATGCCTCCACTAAGAATAAATACCTGAAGTCAGAAACATGAATTTTTGCAAGCATCTACATTCATCGAGTTTTCGTTAAGAACTTTCCATATTTGATATTAAGGGGTTCGAAATGTTACCAATATAGTGCCAATGTAGCAACCAATCGGCTACTGACAGCGCGCTCATTTTTTGGCAAGCCCCGAACGGAGGCGTTGCCTGAAATTCGAGTGTTTTCGTAATGAAGCCACTCACAATAAATACCTGAAGTCAGAAACATGGATTTTTGCAAGCGTCTACAATCATCGAGTTTTCGTTAAGAACTTCCCATATATGAAATACAGGGGTTCAAAATATTACCAACTTAGTACCAAAGTAGCAATAAATCGGCTACTGACAGCGCGCTCTTTTTTTGGCAAGCGCCAGCCTGTTGTTTAAAAGCATACAAATGTATAACGTTCTAAGTAGCAGTTACAAAAGATATCGAAATGTAGTTCAACCATTACGATATGCTGCAGTTTTTAAATAAAACAAACAATTGAAATTGACTAAATTATAGCACTTTCAATTGGTAAAACATGGACTGCCGACCTCTATATAAGAGTACCAAATGGAGACGATAAATGGGAGAGGACTTCGTAAAAAGCGAAACAAAAAAGGTATCTTTACTCAAATCAATTGATTGAAATGAAGTGAAATTTGGCTAGAGCATGTTATTTAAGATCTACAGACAATTTTGCCTTCTTTAAAAGACGAAGTTTTACAAGATAAAGTAGCTAAGTCGAATAACTTCTCTACTACTGGTAACTAAATAAGTTTGCAATTCAATTTCCATTTAGTGTCTTACCAAAAAAAAAAAACAAAATTTCGAATGAGTGGCATTGGCCACTTACTGCCATAGGCATAAATTAGTATTTTCCTTAGAAAGTGCGGAAAATAATGTCCGATCCGAGCCTACTTTTTCACGTATAATCAGTATTATATAATTAGTCAACTTTTGGTATATTGAATTCGCTGTGCCAAGAATCCTAATACATTTTATCTCTTATAGGTGACATTAATTAGCGGAAACTTTATTTCAAGAGATTTGGAACATGTCCTAGATTCCGTAGATCAAAAATTTTATACTTTCTCTTTCTTGGCCGCAATACTGAAAATGGGAGCTGCAAATTTGTGTAGAGTTCTTTAACTTAGAGTAGTATTTATTTGGAAGTTTTTTTCTTTTTAAGGGACATTTGAAATACTCATACTTTTTTCATACCCTGACTTTTCATACTATGTAGTATACTGAATGGTACTTCATATTTGCTCCTTGGCCAATTGCCTTTAAATGGAAAATAATTCGTAGAGACGTAGGTGCAAAATGCTATTCTTCATTTTTTTTATACCGTTTTGCTTTTAAAATTGAAACAATTTTGTCAACGAAACATACATTTTCGCCGGAAACAGATGGATTCAACTTACACATATTATGTTTCAAATACATCCCGTCCCAAAATTAGCCGACCTAACAAGGACGAACAAACAAATTGGAAACAATGTTCTTTATTTTTCAACATAATCTCATTTCAGGTCGATACACTTTTCCCAGCAATATTCAATAGCTTTTATACGCTGTTTATAGTCTAAACTGTCAAACTCCTTAAAATACCTACTCAGCAGACTTCATCTCTTCATCGTTGGCAAATATTTTACCACCGAGCCATTCTTTAAAGTTTGGAAATAGAAAATAGTCCGAGGGAGCTAAATCTGGAAAATAAGTTGTATAATGAAACAATTCGAACTTTAATTCATTCATTTTGGCCATCAAATTAGCAGATGTGTGAACTGGAGCATTGTCTTGATGAAACAACATTTTCATATTTGTCAAATGCGATTTTTTTGCATAATTTCATCATCCAAATGCTGTAATAAATTAGCAAAAGATTCACCGTTTTCTTTCCGAAGATAATCAATAAAAATAATCCCAAAAAACAGACGCCACGGAGTTCCCCGCAGATGGAACCGTCTTCACCTTCTTCACCGCCTTCTTTGAACACGATTCTCCCATTCTAGTTCACTGGTTTGATTGTTCCTTCATCTCAGGTATGGTGGTAGATCCATGTCTCATCCATGGTTATAAATCGACGCAAAAATTCGGCTAAACGTCGCTAAACACTGTACTGAAACATCTTCACAACGCTGTTTTTGCTCTATTGGAAGCAAGCGCGGCACTCATCTTGCGGTCAATATACGATGTATCGCACTTTTTAAAATGTCTATCATTTCAGCTAGCTTACGCACCTTCAGCCAACGATCATCCAATGCCATTTTGTGGATTTTCTTTATCTGGCGTCTAGCGTGGACACCTCAATTGGTCAACCAGTATGGCGTTCGTTTTGGCAGCTCTTACGGCCTCGTTTACGCCCTGCTACCCAATATTTTACAGTCTTAAACGAAGGAACAGACCCCTCAGAGTAAAATCTAGCTCGGCTTTAATATTGGTTGAACTGAAACGTTTCAAGTGCAAATATTGAATTACATAACGGTGACCAATTTTTTCCATGTTTACAAATTCTCTAAGATTGCTTACTTTTGATGGTTCAAAAAAAAAAAAAAAAAAAAAATGCTCAAACTAACAACATGGCGCCTTGAAACTTGAAACGTTGTCACTTTTCACCAAAATAATTTTCATCAAACTACTGGCACCATCTTTACGCCACCATCTGCGTTTCAAATGTGTTTGTTATGTCACAACCAATGCAGCCAATTCAGTTTTTTTATCATTAAATTAATATTTTTTTGTTAAGCAGGCAAAAATTAGATTTACCTTTAAGGTTTTTTCTGGGTCATTTCATACTTTTGTCTTTTTTTTATTTATATTGAAACTTATTTCAGTGTAAACTAATTCTGCCAAAAATTACTACAGTAGTATTCAGTTGAAGAAAAACCATCTGACTACAAAATATCTTACGGCGTCAAAAAATGCCTGTGCGTATAACCTAAAGAATCTCAGATTAAAAGTCTCAGTTTTCGAGCCATTGCGAGCGGAGATAGGACAAAATTATTTTCTAGTGAAATAGCTTGGAGGAATCTTTACGAAGTAGAAAAGTGTAAGAACGTGAACTTGAAACATTGAAATTTTTGTGTAGAAAAAATAATATTTCAATGCCTTCATACAAACTATAATCAAATTTTGATATTAACAAAATATATTAGAAAAAGGAAATATGAGAAAAGACTGACTGAAGGTAATAAACCTTAAGAGCGGTACTAAAACCGAATTGCTAACTTATTAGACAATAATTCTTGCTATTTATATGAAAAAATAAAAGTTATTTCACAAATATTAAAATATTGCTCGGATCTTTAAATATTTTAACTGAAGTAAATAATTTGTTAATACAAAAATAATGCTTTAGAAAAGGGGTGTTACGGCGTCTGGCCATAACAACTATTTCATCGGGTTGGATACTCTAACAAATCTATTCAATTATCAATTGGATTTAATAGTAAAAAATGAAGGAAATGATATTGATTCTATGAAGAATACACTTTTTTGTAATTCTTATGAGTTCTTGAATCGAACAGGATTTTAAATACATATCTTATCACACAAGAAATATTAGTATGAATTGAGCTAAGTTTCAGTTTATAAAACGCAATAAAAATTGATATACGAGTGTGTATCTCAGTCCAAACTACATCAATTCTCTTAAAAAATTTTTGCTTTTTTCTGTTTTAGCTTTTTTGCGCAAAAGTTTTGACTTTTTTTTTTCAATAAGTACTGTCTACCATACAAATTCTAAAAGTTTCAGTCCCTTTTGACGGCATCATAAAAATGTATTCGTTGTGGGCAACTATAATTGTATGGTAAACTTCGTACTAGGCTTTAATATCCTCACAATGTGTTCCGGTCATCTGGAAATTTTATAACTATCAAGCTCGAGGTAAAGTATTTTATTTGTATAACTTATTTATTCAATATTTCGTTCCAAGATGATCCTCAACTTCAGGGTTGACAAAAACAATTAAACTTTTGTAGACTTTCTGTTGTCTTCTTATTTAACTATTTAGAAACTTTATGCTAAATGTTTAAGATGAATTGACTATTTTTAGCTATCGACAATATTTTGTTTTCTTTTTTCCCCCCACCTACAAATCAGAATCTTTCATATTTGGGAGCATTCAATTGGAACTGCATTGTTTATATTATTTTGATAATACTTTATTTTATTATTATTCTAATTTTTTGTACAAAAAATAAAATATTTTGAATTAATATAATAAAAAATATAAAATAGTCACACACATATTCACACAAGGAACTTAATACATACGATATAAGATATAGTAGAGTCATATGGAGTTGAATATATAATCTAAGCATCATATCATATCATTATATCTTGGGTGACCAATGATCCCATTTTCTAATTATTCTATATAGAGCGTCACCCGGACTTTCAGTGGCACTCATCTGGCGGGCGCCATAAAGTCGATAGTCTGGAACTAGCTTTTGGAGACGTACACCCTCCTCTATTAAAAGGCGGCAGGCAGTAAGCTGAGCTTCAGTGGGCTTGGTGGTCGTGTACGTTCCAATGAATGCTACGCCCACACTATCGTAATTATAACCCTTTGTGTGGGCTCCCACATCGTCCCAACCACGACCAACATAGACCCGCCCATCGCTGCTTATAAGGAAATTGTAACCGATATCATACCATCCAAAAGATTTCATGTGAAATTCTTGAATGACGCGCACGCGATCTCGGCAGGTGACCTGAAAAAATGGCGTCATGAAGAGTTAAAGGATATCCAAATGGGGGCAATAGTAACTGTGTACTTACTATAGAGTCACAAGGCTCCGATGCCGTGTGGGCAATGACGACTCGATGCAGCGGCAATGTCTGTGGATCCAGTTTCGCCTTTTGCGGGTGAGCTCTCCACGTATCCCGCTGCACTAAACACAATTTTCCCTTAAAGCACTCGTCTTCGATAACATCGGAAATGTCGGTTGTATCTAAAATACAGTGGAATTTGGACTTTAAAACAGGCGTAGACGCGAGGAGTATTGTGCAAAAATGGATATTTAGAATACTGAGCGAGTCGTAGTAAGGAAATTACGAATCTATTTACAATCGTTTCAGAATTTTTAAAGATTGGGCGATGGAAAAAATTTAGTTAATTGCAATTTCCAAATGACTGATGCCAACAAAAACAATTGATTTATAGGCAACAATCATTCCAATTTGGATCATTCTTGATTTTAAGTATCATAAAATGGCATCCATCATTGCAAGTCCGTCTAAGAGAAGACAGCTGCATAAGACAAGAGGTGGCTGCCTTTCCTGTTTTGAGAGAACAGCCAGTTTGGGTACACAGATTGTGTTGAATATATGATGATGGATATTTAAAATACTGAGCAAATCTCAGTAAAAAAATCACGAATCTGCATGTAAGCGATTCAGAATTTTTAAAAATTGATTAACTGCAGTTTCGAAATGACTGCTTTTGCTGATCTTTAGTCTATGTTAGATACCAAAGAAATCTATTGATTTATAATGAGTGGTTGATTTGCCTTTCGAATTGACTATAGTCGTTCCGGTAGTAACCATTTTCGATTTTAAGTATTATAAAATGGCATCCATCGCGACAATGCTAAGTGAAGAGAGTTGTGTAAGACAATACATAATGGCTGCCTTCCCAGTCTGTCTTTTCTGTAAGCTACTTTCGTGAGAAATAACAACTACAAGCGAAGAGTTGAGAATAAGCAGTTAATAGTTATTAATTGGGCGGTTCGGCAAATAATCAGTCAACACCCATACGCCAGATCAGCCGAGAACAACGCCGTTGTCCGTGAACGTGAACAGAAGAACACGAAACTTGGACTTTTGCAGACCACAACTTGCCGGTTTTTGCGTAAATATCGAATATTTGGATGGAAGGCTTTGTTAACAAACAAATTTGTCGTACGAAGGCGATTCAAAAACTAGTCAACCTGACGTATAGATGGTGCCAGTAGTTTGATGAAAATTATTTTGATGAAGAGTGGCAATCTTACAAAACATATGTTTTAAGTTACAAGGCGCCACGGTGTTTAGTATATTTATTTGAGCCATCAAAACTAAACGATGTTAGGTAATTAAATATTTCCATTTAAAAGGTATTAGTTCAAAAAATATTAAAGCCGAGCAAGATTCTACTCTGGGGGAGTCTGCTCCTTCGTTTATGGCTGTAAAAGATTGGATAGCAGAGTTTAAATGAGGCCATACGAGTTGCCAAGACAAACACCGTAGTGGTCGACTAATTGAGGTCGTCAGACGCAGAAAGAAAATCCAGAAAATGGTATTGGATGGTCGTCGGTTGCAGGTGCGTAAGCTAGCTGAAATGATAAGCATTTCAAAAAGTGCTATACATCGGGTATTGACCGAAGATTTGAAGATGAGGAATCTGTGTGCTAGATGGGTACCGCGTTTGCTTTCAATAGAGCAAAAACAGCGTCGCGAAAATATTTCATTATAGCGTTTGGCGATGTTTCACCACAATCAGGTCAAATTGTTGCGTCGATTTATAACCATGGACGAGAAGTGGGTCCACCACTCCACACTTGAGACAAAGGTGTGGCCTGGAAAGGAAAAATCGTGTCCAAAGAAGGCGAAGACGGTTCCATATGCAGGCAAGGTCATGGCGTCTGTTTTTGGGATGTGCATGGGGTTATTTTATTGATTATCCTCAGAAAGCAAACACCATTAAAGGCGATTATTATGCTAATTTATTGCAGCGTTTAAGTAATGAAATTATGGAAAAGAGGCCGTATTTGACGAGGGAATGCTTCAGTTTATACATCCAACATTGCGATGGTCAGATTTATTAGCCAGATTTAGCTCCTCGGAGTTAAAAAAAAAAAATGGTGGAGTCTGCGGTTGATGACCATTTTAAGGAGTTTGAGTTCTTACTATAAACAGAGTATACCTATAGAAGCTATTGGATATCGCTGGAAAAAGTGTATCGAGATTACGTTGAAAAATAAAGAAAATTTTTTCCAACTTTTTTTGTCTTCTTTGTTAGGACGGCTAGTTTCGGGAACGACATTGACCTACACTGTTTCACTAGTTGGCAATGCAGCCACAGAAAATTACCGTTCGGTGCAGATTTTAGGCCGGCAACAAAATTTGTCCCTACTTTTTCGACAACGACTTTGGTTAGGCCATTATCGTCAATGGCGAGCGCTACATATCAATAATAATCAAATTATTTCGGTCCAAATTTGATGATACAGACGTTGCCATGTGATTTGAACAGAACGGCGCTACGTGGCACAGAGCGAATGCCACAAGGACATTTTCCATAAACAATTTAAGGGCATGGTTTTCTGTCGTGGATGTGTGTTTTCTGAAGCTCTAGGTTTTACTTGTAGGCATGGTTGTTTGTCGTGGATGTGACGTGAATTGACTATCAAAATTGTATGGAATGACCCCGCTAAACTGTGGGGTTTTCTGGACCTATATTTATATATATATATATTTGAATTGTGCCCTCAGAGTCAACATATTTCAGGCCTTCTCTTAAATGCTGAAGGATCTATGTGGCAAATGAGTGCCATTCAAAACCGGGCATTTTGAATCCATGCTACGGCTTATTGCCACAGCGGACATTTGGAAGATGTTATATTCGTAACTAATGGCATGGAACTAAGCTTATTAAAAGCACAATGTGTGGCAAATTTGACTTCTTGAAAGATATGAAGCTAAGAATGTATTGGGGAAATCACCCCAATTATCACGATGACATAAATTACGCAGCTCCGAGCCAAACAGAGATCAGAACATCAGTATTGTGGCTTAAGAACAACAAAGCTGCGGGCGCTGATGGCCTGCCAGCAGAGCTGTTTAAAAGTGGTGGCGATGAGCTGATAAACAGCCTGCATCAGCTCCTACAGTTTGGCCCAAGAAAAATATGCCCAATGATTGGAATTTGAGTGTACTGTGTCCTGTGTTTAAAAAAGGTGATCCAAGTGTTTGTAAAAACTATCGCGGTATCAGTCTTTTACCCATTGAATACAAGGTCCTATCGAGTGTGATATGTGAAAAACTGAAGCCGTTTCTAATTGACCTGATTGGACCTTATCAGTGTGGTTTTAGACCTGGTAAATCAACAACTAACCAGATATTTATACCACGACAAATTCTGGAGAAGACCCCAGAAAAACAAGTCGACACGTACCATCTTTTCGTCGATTATAAAGCTGCCTTCGATAACCCGATGCGGCAAGAACTGTATGAGGCCATGTCCGAGTTTGGAATTCCTAGGAAGCTTTTACGTCTTTGTAGGATGACGCAGACTGACATGAAGTCTTCAGTAAAGATAGGCAAAGATCTTAGTGAGCCCTTTTACACCAAACGAGGATTTAGGCAAGGCGACAGTCTATTGTGCTACCTCTTCAACATACTGTTGGAGATGATTATGAGGAAAGCTAACTGCAGCTGGTATCATCTATAATAAAAGCCATATGTTACTCGCATATGCAGATGACATGGATATTGTTGGGCGAAAACTGCGAGATATTACTGCAGCTTTCTCAAGCATCGAGAAGGAAGCAGCGAAAATGGGTCTGGTAGTAAACGAGGACCAAACCAAGTTATTGGTTTTAACGAACAAAGAGTCTACTCGTTTGGGACGCTGAGTGAACGTTGACAGCTGTAATATTGAAGTGGTGAAAGAATTTATCTACCTCGGTTCCGCTATAAACAAAACGAATGACATCAGCATGGAGATAAAGAGGAGAGTATTGCTTGTTAACAGATGTCACTATGGGCTAAGCAAGCGATTCAATGATAAGGCCCTCTCTCGACAAACAAAAATCAGACGCAGAAGAGGGCGACCAAAACCTCGTTGGAGGGACCAGGTTTTTGAAATGTTATCGAAGCTTGGTGTGACGAATTGGAGGAGAAGTGCAGAAGATCGCACCGCTTGGAATTACTTTCTACGGGTGCCGTATAATAGATAAGGCTATCTATTCTAGTCGCTACATAAGAAAAAGAAGAAGACAAATGAACATTACTCAGGTCATAACAGACATTTGGCCAGCAGATTCTTAGTGATTTGAATGCTCACTTCTGGGAGTCTTTTCCCGTATCAAATTATTGATACCTTTATTCCTTTATATTTAGGCCGTTAGCAAAACAATGCGCTATTTTCCGTAAAGTCTAAATAATTAAATGCAGAAATAAACTATATCTTTGTGATGTTCTCTTGCAAACTTATAGTTATAACGCGCCTGTCGCAAATGGACGATTTATGCGGCCATTTTGCTAAAACGAATGAAAGGGCCAACGACACTGCTGACATTCAGAGGGCCACCGAAACGTGACTCAGTATGGTAGAAATTATTTTAATTTTTTCTTTAGAATCATAACAGAAAAATGTATGATTTTCATTCTATAAATAAAGCTTGTTTCTAACACTATTCAGTATCGGGCTTCTATTAATAATAATTTTTAATTTACGTTCATTGATCATTCGCCGAAAACTGTCATGAATCTTAATAGATCATATTATCAAAAACAAAGAAAAGGTAAGTCTTATTTGTTATTTGCCAAATATCTTTATAAAATCAACACGTTTTTATTAACTTCTTTTAAGGCCATTTCGCAAGACACGTGTAGTTGACAACCCAACCAACACCTCGCTTATAACTGGTGATCAAATTAGAACTACATATTTTTTAAATCTCACATTTGTCTGCTTTGCTCACAGATTTACTACAAAATTAACATTTTCATTCAGTATTATTTGGCAAATCATTATGAAAAAATAAACAATTGTGTTGAAACAAATAAATTGTTGTTATTTATTGCTTAAATAATTAACCTATTCGGGGTGTGTTCCGCGCGTTGGCGATGAAGCTCATTTCTGTTTAAATAACTTCATAAATAATCCAAAATTAACACTTTTGGAATGAAGACAACCCACATTCTATTCATGAAATTCAAAACACAAAAATTAATAGTTTGGTGTGGTTTAGAGGTGTAATTAGATGGTATTCTTTTAGCATTTTTTGGAAATTCAGTTACGACTAATGGGAAACTCTATGTAAACATAATAGCCGACTATTTTGTGGCATGAATTAGGTGACTTCGATTTGAACGATATGTGGTTTCAACAAAGGCGGGGCAACGCGCCATCCACAAAACGACATGGTCCATTTTCTACAAAACTCGTCCTTGGAAAGGATGATCAAATTAGAATTACATATTTTTTAAACGCCATAACTATTGCCTTTCTTTTCAGATTCGCACCAAAATTGATAAATCTGACCTCTATTATTTGCAAATTACTATGAAGAGAAGTTGTTGGAATGCATTATGAAAATATTTAATCTATTCGTAGTGCTTTAGGGATTTTATTTCTTTTTAAAAATATTCGTAAATAAGAAAAATTGTCGATTTTTAGATTGAAGAAAACTCAAATAACTGAGTTTGGGAGAAAGCTACAGAAAGAGATGATTTCGAATTGAACGATATCTGGTTTCAACAAAATGCTGCAATATGACAATTTTCTATATATATTATAAACAAATAGCAATGCGATTGTATGTCAAAATAAGTCAAAAAAAGAAGAAATATTTGTAAGTGTAAGGCTGTATGAAAACCGGGACCGAATGATAACGTTTTCAATACGTTTGGTAAGTTATTAACGCAATGCAAAAAAAAAAAAAGAATATATTTGGCTTAAACGACAAAATATATTGCAATTTTTTTTTAATCCTTAGCATAATCTGTGCGTGTATATGTCAATCTTTGTTAATACTTATGCATAATTACAATTATTAACAAAAATAGATGGAAAGACAGACATACTAATATCGCCAAATCAAATCAGAAAGAGATATTTAGTTGATTGCTCCAAATATTTTTCGATTTATAAAGGGTGGCCCATAAGTAACTTTAAGATTTGATCAGTGAATACATTTTTTGTTTGTCTTTTTTTTCGTCTCTTTCCAGAATTAACTAAATAATACTTGGGAAATTTATGATGGAAAGGCTCAGCCCAGAACAAAGAACCAAAGTTGTTTCATTTTACTTTGATAGTCAGCATTCGATTATACAGATCATATCGAAATTTCTTTCATGTTCGAAATGCTCCTAGCGCTCCAACAGTTTTGGGCAACAAGGGGCTGTCTGGAGGTCTTCCGCGTGGTGAAAGACCTCGTGCAGTTCGAAATAAAGTGACCATTGCTC
>JAHXMU010000334.1:0-31746 GCA_019455685.1 Philornis downsi
GGCTTCAACCAAACCATTTGATGGTGGCAACCTGTAAGTACGGTTACGGCCAATTCGGTTGTCTAAGTAAATGTGGGCATTGTTTTGGGTTGTTTGCGTGCTGAGCGTTAGCCACTGACCTGTTCTTTTGCAGTCCGGATCCTTGGTTCGTTTCACTTTCTTCTTGGCGCGTTTGCCCCAATAAGTGTAATTGACGGCCGCATATTCCAAGAGGGCGGCAAAGACGAACACAAAACACATGACCAGATATATATCTATGGCTTTGACATACGATATCCTGGGTAAGGAACTGCGTACTCCCGTACTGATGGTAGTCATGGTGAGAACAGTGGTGATACCTGGAAAAAGAATCGAGTATAGAGAAATTTTAAGTTAGTTAATTGGAAATGTGTATTGCATCACATAACATTGTAAAATACACAAATTATATTTAGCAGGGTTTAATAATTTCAGAATACGACAACGATTTGTAATAACATGTTCAGAATGGAGAAACCCCACCTTGGAGGTACAGTTTGGATTCAAACCGAAGAACTCCTTATTTGCATAATCGCAATATAAAGATTGGTTCTTTTTAAGTGAGAGCATATATTTCTGGGGGTGTTTTAATGCAAAAATATGCCATAGGTAAGAAAAATAGCAATTTGAACTTCTAATGCTACGAGGGCGGTCGCAAAACTAGCCGACCTAGCAAAGAAAATAAAAAAAAAAGTTGGAAACACTTTTTTTTATTTTTCGACATAATCTCCTTTTAACTCGATACACCAAATTCTATGCTCTGTTTTTAGTAAGAACTGTCAAACTCCTTAAAGTAGCCACCAACCCCAGACTCGACCTCTTCATTGCTCCCAAATCTTTTACCACCGAACCAGTTTTTGAAGTTTAGAAATAGAAACTAATCCAAGGGAGCTAAACCTGGCAAATAAAGTGGCTGAGTGAACTGAATCATTGTCTTGATGAAACAACACTTTCTTCTTCGTCGACCTTTTTTTCCATACATTCATCACATAAATAAATTAGCAATAAATTAGCATAATATTCGCCGTTGATGGATTTTTTCCTTTCTGAAGATAATCAATAATGATAATGTCATGCACATCGAAGAAAACAGACACCATGACCTTGCCTGCAGATGAAACCGTCTTCGGCTTCTCTGGACACGATTCTCTCATTTCAGTTCACTGCTTTGACCGTTCCTTTGTTTTATGTGTGATGTGGTGAACCCATGTCTCATCCATGGTTATAAATCGACGCAAAAATTCGACTTTATTGCAGTGAAACGTCGCCAAACACTCTACTGCAACATTTTCACAACGCTGTTTTTGTTTTATTAAAAGAAAGCGCGGCACCCATCTTAGGTACGGCTATATCATCTTCAAATCATCGGTCAATATACGAAGTATAGCAGTTTTTTAAAAGCCTACTATTTCATCATCCGACGATCATCATTCCTAACTGTGTCTGGCGTGGACACCACAATTCGTCTACCACTACGGTGTTCGTCTTGGCAGCTCGTACGGCCTCGTTTAAAGTCTGCTACCCAATAATTTACAGTCATAAATGAATTAGCAGATTCTGCCTTTTAAGTGGAAATATTGAATTACGTAATTGTGATCAATTTTTTTCCAAGTTTACAAATAAAAATAAAAATACTAAACAACGTGGCGCCTTGAAACTTAAACATATCTATACGTGAGGTCGGCTACTTTTTGGGACCGCTCCCGTATATGAATTTGCGCCTGTATATACGTTATGGCCTACAGTATGGGGCATTGTCTCAGCTTCAAACATAGAAAGAATACAAAGGCCTCAAAATAAAATCTTACGAATGATCGCAGCCGCTGCGGGCATATTAAAAGCTCTAACATCCATAAAGATGTAAGCGCGCCAATGCTGAAAACTGAGGTCACAAGGTATGTGACAGCCTATTTGAGGAAGCTGGAATATCACCCAAATCCATTATTCCGCAACACATTAAATGACATAGGATACATGCGGTTAAGAAGAAGGAATACGATTTTTCTCAGTCGAATAACTAGAAGGATGAATGTCGATAACAGCAGTAACTTTAGAACATAACTTTTCGGTCCAGCTATGGATGGATTTAATTAATTATTAGTTATTAGTTTAAGATACGAAAACTTATTGTTGATTCAATTAATTTTGAAGGTACAATAAATAAATAATGAAAAAAAAACGCCCGCACCAAATTATTCCCACTTGATGTAATGTAATCGAAAGCATGCGAAATAATTAATTTCCTTCAGACCCCGTCCCGGTTCAAGTTGAATCTCTTCAATAAAGCCGAATTTCATCGTCGATTTATAACCATGGATGAGATATACATATGTTCGCCACTTCACATCTGAGACAAATCGTGTCCAAAGAAAGCGAAGACGGTTCCATCTGCAGGCAAGGTTATGGGATGCTCATGGAATTATTCTTTATTTATTATCCTCAGAAAAGGAAAACCATTAAAAGCGAATATTATGATAATTTATTGCTGCGTTTGGGTGATGAATGTATGGAAAAAAAGGCCGCACTTGGCGAAAAAGAAAGTGTTGTTTCATCAAGACAATGATTCAGTTCACACATCCACTATTTTGACGGCCAAAATTAATGACGTAAAGTTCGAATTGCTTCCTCACACACCTTCTTCGCCAGATGTAGCTCCCTTTGGCTGTTTTCTATTTCTGAGCTTGAAAAAAGGCTCAGTGGCAAAAGATTTGCCAACAATGAAGAGTTGGAGCCTGCTGTTGATGGATATTTTAAGGAGTTTGACAGTTCCTACTATAAACAAGGGTATAGAAGTTATTGAATGTCACTGGAAAAAGTGCATCGATTTATAATCAGATTATGTTGAAAAATAAAGAAAATTTTTCCCAGTTTTTTTCGTGTCTTCAGTTTTAGGTCGGCTAGTTTTGGGACCGCCTTCAAAGAAGTTTATTGTACTGCACTTTAATGGGAACCTTAATGCCAAATTTGATGACTAAAATTTTCATTAGTAAAAGCATTCTTTCTATTGTTTATGCATCGACATTTTTAAAAATTTAGACAAGGCTAACAGCTTCAAATTGCATTCTACTGTTCGTCTTCTTTTGTCCATAATATTTGTTGATGTAATTCGCTGTAATGACATGCTGCCTCTTTCGAATTTAATGAAATCTGTTCTAAATGCAATTTTACATATCGGAGTGAACAGTGGTTGTGTTTTTTTTTATCCTATATAGGATACCGAAAAAAACGCATCGGCACTTAGTAAAATTAACTTGGCAGCACATTTATTTATGAAAGTTTTTTTTTTAAATTTTGTTCGTGATCATCCATTTGTAAAATAAACGTAAATTATTGTTCGCGCAATTAATAAATTTAAATTAAAATTGAATTGGAACGCATTGTGTGTGCAGTAACACATAAAACCAAAATTCTCCAACTGATGTTTGCAAAAAAAATTAACAACTTGTTATTGTTACGTTATTTGACGTTCTCCCTCGTCTTTAACACCTTTGTTTGCTTTTGCGCAGGAGAACTTGGTTGCATTGTAATTTTCCATACTTTTCTACTACTTTTTTATACAACTTATCCCCGTTTAGTTTAGCGTGCAAAATTATCCCCGTTAGCGTATACGGGATAGCATTTGTATGGCGGAACGGGTATAAGAGACCAAAAAAAAACGCAACCATTGCTACGCAAAATCCAGTATTACAAATTATCTGATTTGACTAGAACGACGTCAAATCAATCAGTTATGAATACACATATTTATAAAATACATACAGATAATTCAAAATTAGAAAATGCATCACGGAATTTCTCTACCGAAAACCTTCTCAATTTCATTTCTAACTGTAAGCCGAATTTTGTATGGGAGTGCTGCGAATTTTTTTTATATATATAATTTACATTTAATATTTATGCCCCTGCGCTACTTGGACATTATTGGGGCGAATTAGCAATATCTATTAAACATTCATATTATATAAAATATTCATTTGGAGAAAAATGAATTACATGACAATAAACAGAAGTTATGAAAAAGAAGGCTAATTATAATAGAAGCATTTCCATCTTTTCAAATAAATAAGATTTTAGGTTTGACTTAAATGTTCCAATCCTGGATATATTTTGCAATGATTGTGGAATGCGGTTGTATTCAGAACATCCGTCATACTCAATTCGTTGCTTTGTAGTTTCCAGTTTACGTTCTACAATAACTAGATTAGAGCCATTTCTGGTATTAAATACATTGCGGTTTCTTCGAAACTGGATTGTATGATAACCTATGTTATTCAGCGACTTGAACATGTGTACTAATAATTGAAATTTATATAGCCCATAAATTGGCAATATTGTTTTCGCCACATCCTTGTACAATGTGAATGTGGAATATAAAATTGAAAGATTGAACACTGTTTTAAGCGCCTTATTTTGCGCTCTTTGAAGAGCTTGAAAATCTGCAGTCCGTTTATATGCATAAATCAACGGAAGGTAACTGAAATAACTATGTATAAGTGCATTATTAATTAATAGCTTTGTGTCCACATCAAATTTATTTTTAAATTTATAAAGAATACCGATTACTGCCGCTACTTTGACTTTGACATATTGGATATGTACATTCCACGAAAGATTATTTTGAAAGTTAATTCCCAGGTATTTTAGAGCAGTGCACTCTGTAACCACCATATTTCCGACATTTACACTGAAAATATTACCAGTAGCATGAGGTCGGAATCGTAACAACTTTGTCTTATCAGTATTTATAACCAATTTGTTTAATCTTACATATTCCAATATGAGCTACGCATCATGTTCAATTTGACCTCTTAATATGATATCATGTTTATATGGGTAAAATAAGCTAATGTCATCTGCATACATTATAAGTTTCCCGTATAGATTTAGATTAGATAAATCGTTGAGGTAAATCATGAAAAAGGGAACCAATACACTTCCCTGAGGCACTCCATGTTTTTTAATTTTTTTAATTAAAATAAAAACTATTAATGGCAGGTATTTAACATGACCCTTAGTTTTTCTCTTAAATGGATTATAAGATTATATTTTATATGTACATGTTTTGTACATTCTGCCAAAAAAGTACTGGGAATTGATTATTTCACAAGGCCCGTTTAAAGGGATTGTCAAAATTCTTTGCATCGCTAACTTGGCACAGTTGTCCCCTGTACGCATAGTTCGAAGACGATCTCTCGTTTAATTTGTTTATGCCCGATTTTTGTTTATTTGTGCTCAATTTTGTTAGTTCGTCCTAAGTGTGTTTTCGAATTTTTACAAATAAAAGTTGCTTCAAAATTTAATTTTTAATGAATTTAATGAAAATGGGGTCATTGACGGGATATGATGGTATTATGTCGTAGATAGTAGTTGAATGCACTAACTATTTGTCTCCAGTATTAATGGACATTTTCCATAGAATAATTGCAAGCGCAAAACATCCTGGTAGTCTCAAAATTAGTAAAATTATTCCTATTCCGAAAATTTCGAAAGCTATATCTGTGGAAGAGTATCGTCCTATTGCAAATTTGTATAGGTATGTAATAAACCACATTTGTGAAAAATTATTGCATAAGAAGTTGTTGGATTACTTAAATCAAAATGAATATACTCGTATGCACAAATACCAGTTTGGATTTAGAAAAGGATGTGGAACTGAAGAAGCTGTGATCAATGCGGTAAACTTTATTTGTGATGGTTTGGATAGTGGATAGAGGTTCTAAACTGCCTGATTGTGATCTTATTTTTTTTTATAATATTGCATCAAGATTTATTCTTTCCCGTAGTATGATTTATAGTTTGTAAAAAGTTTCCCAAAATTGTTGGACGATTTCAGAAGTCGTTTTTTTTTCTTTTGTCTGAAGGTGAAGTCACGACGGCAACTCGTAATTTAATTCAAGCCATTGCAAACAGATATCTTGAGTAAAATTATAATACGATATAAATTAAAAAAAAAAAAAGAATTATTTCAAAACCCTTCACCTCTTTCCGAAATATTTCTAAACTAAATATATTGAAATTTGATTCGAATCCTAAAATGTACGAGTTTTGCTAAAACTAAACAATAAAAGAAAAAACCTGCATTGCAGCTTTTTCCTATTGAATCACTCGATTTTGTCTGTTCCCTAAACAGATCATAATTTGAACTCTTGGCTTTTATCTTTCTACTCCTTCAGCCTGTTTGGCCAAATGTGAAATGTTCTTTCTTACCTAATGCAACACGAGCACTAGTTGCTTCGTGATTTATCCAAAATGAAACCCAAGACAGCATAACAATCAGAATGCTTGGCAGGTAAGTCTGGAAGATGAAGTAGCCAATGTTACGCTGCAGTTTGAATGACAGCGACAGGCGTTGATAGATTCCAGTGGCTAAACGCTCCTTGCGATCGTTTGTCCCATAGCCGATGATCGTAAACTGTGGCAGTTCGGCATCTTCCACACCGCGCACTGGAGTGGGTTTCCAATACATCACCACGTCGCTGACTGTGTAACCATCTGTGAACATTAAAAGTGGACAATTGACAAAATTCGCTCTTGATCATCTACATGGCTAACTTACAACTTTCAATTTCCACAGTGCAGTTTTGTGAATCCAATGGATAGTAGTGCAAATCCATCATGCAGGCTAGTGTTGTAGTAAATCGCATTCCATATGTAACTGAGCCGTCACCACCCAGTCGCACCAGTTTGTTGCGTTCAGTGACATCGTGCAAAAAGCTGAAAGTAAACCAATTAAGTGACGTGAAGTGTCGAAGGCTAGGGGGAATGTTTCCGTACCTATTCTTATCGTTGGCAAAAAATGTATCCGGCACCCATATCTTTTCGGCAAAGTCTCCCGACAGGGTCAGGACATCATTGACACCATCGTCGTCGGCATCATCATCATAGTACGGGCCATATGCATTGAATGCCAATCGTTCGTCACGCCAATACTGGTTCAGATACATTGTTATGGTGTAGTCCTAGAGCGCGGCAGAGAGGGAGAGAAAGAAAGAGAGAGAGAGAGAGAGAGAGAGAGAGAGAGAGAGAGAGAGAGAGAAAGAGATGTATAGGTGTAATAAAAAGGTGTTACAATTGGGGTAAATAAAAAAGTGACTATTTTATTTGGCAGTTAGGCAAATTTTGCCTGTAAGTGTGTCTAAGCGTATGAGCAACACCCGCCTCTCTCGAAGGATATCATTACATTGGTAAACAACTTCCTTTAACTAATGTCATATCTAAGGAGCAGAACGTTATTTCGATTTTGATTTCATTGTTTTAATGTCTGATGCGCTCTGATACATTGGATGTCATTAATAACGTCATGAAAAGCGAACAGTAAATGTGTTTATTTTTCGAAAATATCTGTAAATCGTTGAACGGCAAACGATTGGAGCGGTGGGGATTCAATACTTTTGGAAAAGTCGTGTTGATACTCTTTCCTATCTAATGTCTATTATAATAAATGTTGTTATAAAAAAAAACAATACAAATACAGATATCTTCTAAGAGCATCTTACAAAAGTCACTACATAAGATTTTAACAGAAACTGTCACAGTGGAAAGAAATCTTTAAGTGACTTCAAAAAGCGAACAGAAATAAAACGTATTTAATTTCCTGCCAATGACAAAGGTGATAAAATGCTATGAATTTTGCCATTAATATCTCCTTCACATATGTACTACGAGTATCATCTGCTTAGAAGGTGAAATTCTACTGTGCCCGAAGAATAAAACCAGTTTTCAATCTAAATAATGAGGAAGTAACGAATCTCAGATATATTTTTTTCTGAATTGGTAGCACATCCTAGTTCACTTTATTTCACATTTCACTTGTACATATATGTTGAAAGAGTTTTTTACCCCCAGAACTACACCGAAAGAGTGTTCCTTTTAACTCTGTTTTGTTGTGCCAAATTGTCATAGAGGCGGGCCTCTTATATCAGAATAGCAGGAAAAGTTCTTTAGTAATCTGATTTTTAAGAAATTCCGCATTCCATTTTCTAACAAGGTCTGCCCTCGTGATTTTTATCATGCATCTATTTTAAACAAAAAGTTTGTAAAACAATTTCAATAAATTGGAATGATTTAATGCATTGTAATCGAACAATAATTCAAGCCCTTGAATCAGTAAATCTACAATGTATTAACAATGTATTCTCAATGTATTAACATTCATCGGTTTACTGGTCATGTAATGTCTTTACACCCAATAAATCAACGACTGATCAGATGAGTTCTGAATATTAGCAAAAACAGGAGAGAATCCGAGAAACATAAATCGGCTCATAACTTAAATTCGTCGACTACAAAGCTCGGATACTCTGGCCGAAATTTGCGAGTTGTTACTGCAGCCTTCTCAGCTATTGTAAAGCGATCAGCAAAAGTGAAGTTAAGCACGATCAAAACAAGTTATTTGCTTTAATTGACAAAGTGACCTCCTAGTTTGGGACGCAGCATAATCGATGACAACTACAAGTTTTAGGTGGTGGAAGATTTCATTTAACCCGGGTCTTCCTCCAGTATAACCAAGCAAACACAGTAGAAGATCCAAGAGAAACTGATGTACTTATATCTTAATTTCGTCGACTACAAAGTTCAGGTACTGCAGCTTTCTCAATTATTGCGAAAGGGTCAGCCAAAGTGGAGTAGAGCAAGATTAAAAGAAGTTATTTATTTTAATGAACACAACGGCTTACTAGTTTGGGACGCAGCATAATCGACTCGGGCCTTCCTGCAGTATAGCTAAGCAAAAACAGGAGAAGACCTAAGAAAAACTAATCGGCTCATACCTTAATTTCGTCGACTACATAGTTCGGGTACTGCAGCCTTCTCAATTATTGCAAAAGGGTCAACAAAAGTGAGGTTAAGCAAGATTAAAACATGTTATTTACTTTAATGGACAAAATGGCCTACTAGTTTGGGACACTGCGTAATCGATGACAACTACAAGTTTGAAGTGAAGGGCGATTTCATTTAACTTGTCTCTTCCTCTAATATAATTAATGATGACAATTAGGAATATTACTTTAAAGCAGATATAATTATGGACTGAGTAAAAGATTTAATGACAAAGTCTTATATGGACGAAAAAAAATCCACCTTTACCAGACCCTACTTCTACCTGTGCCTAACTCAACTGCGTTAATCAGTTCTATTGGCCTGTGAGAGAAAAACAATTTTATAACATCCCAGAAAAAATGGAAGTCATTGAAAAATTCTCATATTTTTACCACTTCTATAGATGCAATCCATCCATATTTAGCACTTCTAATAAAACATTTTGGAACCGCTTCCAAAACCGCAACAATGAAAAAGTGGTTTTATTTTCATGTGTGCCTATGAAGTACTGAAGAAACCATTCTTAAAGGACATAATATGATCCTAATATGAAATTTTTGGTAGTTGGCTTAAACAAACTGATTTTAGCCTTTTATTTACACTCCTTTATACGATGACCGATATGCAAAGTTTGTCATTTTATTTATAAAAATTGCAAATACTCAGAGATCAAATGAAGCAAACGCATACATAGCATAGCACATTGTGGACTGCAGTCCATGGCAGAGAGTGTAGAAACTTCGGCCTTACGAAGTATTGGGCATCCTATTAATTCAGTGCATGTCCATGTGGTTTTTTTTATAGAAAGTACCAAATTTGTCGGGATCAGCGGCCAGATTTTTTAAAAAACCGACTTTCAATATAAATAAAAACACAATAAAAAATCAGTTTTTTTGAATAACGGAAATTGGAATTTTTATTACATCCACTTCCTTCATATACGAGTATATATAATTATGTAGGACCCTATATTAATTTCATTGGTGATTATGCAATTTTTCAACAATTCATTATTACAAGTTGTGATGAATATTTGCTTCTTTGGATGCACCTTTTTTGCTGAGATGTGTCCTAAAATATATGGAGGAAATGTAGATTTTCGGTCAAACAAATAAATTATAGTAGTTACCAGAAAGTGCGAGCTCACATTACCTATTTCGAATGCCAAATTTTGAGAAGATTCATAGAAATGTGCAAAAGTTATCGTGTCTAGCAAATACTAGGAGACGAATGGACGGGCGTAGGTCCATCAACTTAAAACGTTCCGAAACATATCGATCCAAAGGTAACTGGATATGAGATATTATAATAACATGTACGGTGATACCAAATTAGACTAACCAACAACGTTTTGGACTGGAGCAAGCAAATATTTTTCCTTGGATAATTGGTGGGCTAAATTCGAATCTGTAATTGTTTTTTCTTTATCATGTCACGTTTTCGAGATACAAACAAAAAATTATTTTTATTAATTTTTTTTTTATAAAAAATCATTAGTTTATTTAAAAATCAATGAATTTTCAAAGGTGAATGGCGTTATTTGAGCGTCGTTTGTATTTTGTTGGTTCGGTTTTACGTATCAGAGTCCAGCAATAGTCTGAAAGCTCTAGCCACTAGAGGTATTAAATTCTCTTAGTGCACTTAATTCGAAAACCCTTGGGGATGCTAAAAATGATGCACCACCAATACGTATTAAATTCTTTCAGCGTTTCTAATCAGAAAACCCTGGTGTGGGGTAATAACCCCTCACTAGCACCGTCCTTGCTACGTTTATGGTCCTGATCCTATTTTAGAACAGAATAATTCCGTTCACATTCACATTCATTACAAAAAAAAAAAAACATTTTTTTGTTATCAAAACGGCACAAAGGGCGCTCCTAGCAAATCATCTCACCCGACTAAAGTGAGAATTTCTGTCAAAAATATTCTATATATCAGGATAGTATGGATTTTAAGATTTCATTAATATATATTTCTCGTATTTGTGAGGGAAAAAATCGTGTTTTTTGCTATTTATTCAATACAAGAACTTACCATATTAACTTCGGATATGGCATCGAAACTGGCTATCGTCAGGTCCATGCCAACATGTAAAGGATCACCTGTGGAAAGTTTCAAATTTGTAATATCAAAATAGTTTTTTAGGCATTATAAGCAAGTGTAGTAAATCTTTTTGTTATTTCGAAAATGAATAAAAATTCTGGGGTGTTATTAAGGTGTCCGATAATCGCCGAAACTTAAAAAGTCGCTGAAATGTTTTTTTTTTTTTGTTACAGCCACTTATGCCGGTTTTTTGAGAATGATTATTTTTGATTAACCGATGCAACCCAGGTTTTTTAAGATCTTTAACTGATTATCCATTTCTACAATTAGATTATTAAAAAAGTCAACTTAATTACCCACAAATATTTCTGATGGTTTAAGGCAATACTGTTTTGTATTAAAATAAATCATTATTTGGTACTTTCTACTCATTATGATTCTTCATTTGCGTCCGATTTTGGATTTTGAATTTGAAGTATATTTGGAAAGATACATAATAGAAGAACGGGTGTATGTAATAACTATTTTTTGAATACACTATAATGCTGCCAGAAGCGGTATTTTTAATAAAGCGATAGATCTACTCATGAAATTAATACTTCTGAAATTATCATATTTAAACAAAGATTTTCTGTCAACTTGTAAAGGAAATGAAATTACGTTTTTTCTTGTTCCAGCCCCATAACGTAAATTCAGAAAATAAATTATGTTGAATCATTTTTATATTTTAAATTTGGCACCAAGGTCTATTTCTCTGCCCACAAAAAAAATTATACCAGATTTCTGCTTTTCTTTTTAGGTTTTTAGCTTCGTTTAAAGTACGAAGTTAAGCAACACATGAAGTGGACGGTTGTTTCCGACATTAATCAAAAACTATTTTTTTTAAGGGTTATGAATTTAGTGACTATAAAACTGCCGGCATGGCAAGGTTATTAGCTGTTAAATACCTGTCAGCTGACGTGTTATTTATTTAGTGAAAAGTTTGCCAGTTACGAATATGGATATGGATTGTTTAACAACCGAAGAACGTGTAATTCACTTTTCGTACCTTATGGGGTGATTATGGTCATCACAATCGACCTTTTGTGTAAGAAATTAGCAAGATTATAAAGAAATTTGAAAAGACTGGAAGCATTACAGATGTGGTCAGGCCTATGCATCAATGCAATGTACGCACTGCCGAAAATATAGCTTCTGTTACTGAAAGTGTGGCGGATGATCCGAGTTTCAATTTAGGGTGCTATGGCCGTGTAATAACTCATGTTTTTTGGCCTGCAACTGAAGATTATAAACGGAGCGATATGTGGTTTCAACAAGACGTACCACGACCCACACTGTGATCGATTTTGGGTTTTTTTTTTGTATAAAAAGTTTCCAGAAAGTGTTATATTACGGTTTGGCGACGTCGATTGGCCACTAAGATCACGCGATTTGATCTTGTCGGGCTTCGTCAAAGACTGTCTTTACACGGATAATCCCCAAACGTTCGTTATCACCGAGATATAAATGTGTGAGAAATATGGTCGAAGTACTTCAAAAGGATCCACTACTGCAACCAATCCAGAGGCGGGTATTTAAATGAGATTGTATTTGTACACAATGGCAAGGTCCAAGCATTACAATGAAATAAAAGTTTTATCGAAATCGTAGCTTTATGTGTGTTTTATTTAACTTTTTGAAAGCGAAAAATGGATAACCAGGTATGTGCTGAAATTTTCCTTTGATTTCCGCCGAGCCAAATTATCAACAAGGAATATCATTTGTGTTGAGCTATTCGCTACAGAGCAACACAGACAACTCTTCGTTTTTCAACCACGAGAATGTGTTTTCTCGCGGAATTTTAAAATGTCTTCCCATACTGTAATGTGTCTTCTCAAAAAAATCGTATTCACCTCATTTATTACAATTTGACTTCTGGCTATTTACTTTACTCAAAATACCGTTCTCGGAGCGGTCTTTTTGAGTCGATTGAATGAATCCAATGACAATCAGAGAGTGCAATTTGAGAGCCTTACCGGAAAGATACATTTTGACATACTACGAAGATGGGATAAAAACTTTCGAGGCAATAAAATAGATTGGCATGAATAAGTAATGATTTTTTGAAAAAAAAAAAAAAAAAAAAAATACGCGCCCTTCATGGTCTGACTTTTTGGACACAGTAGCATAAGCATTACTTGCTATCGATTATGGCAGACAATGGGTTTAAACCCCACTGCAACTATCAAATCAAACTGTGATGTGTGGAAGAACATTTCAAGTTCCCTTCTATAGAATCTCCCATATTCCATCAATCACAATTTGGTAGCAGCTTAGTTGAGCAGCTCCCATGGGTGAGTTTGGCCAGTAGCGTGCGGATGAGGAGGCCCCGAGACGGAGTTCACCGCTTGATCACTTGGTGTTGGGCTTCTAGTGAGAGTGTCGGTTGAAACCAAAATTGCTGGTAAAGTCTCATAGAGTAGGAGAGGTGAGAGGTAAGATAGGCTTCACATCCGCCAATGAGGATTATGTTCCATACTAGCATAATCAAGTGACAAACAAAAATCCGACTGTACCAGACGTTGGTTCTACCTGTCTGATATTATGGCGCAGAATCCTGGGTCATGACGCAAGAGGATGAACCAGTACTGGCAGTTTTCGAGAGGAAAATAACGCAGAAAATATATGGACCCATCATCGTTAACGGAGAGTATCGGCATCGCATGAACAACGAGCTATATGAGCTATCTGCCGATATCGATGTGGTCAAACGCGTTAATATACAGCGATTGCGTTGGCTGGGTCATGTTGTGCGAGTGGACCCAAATACTCCGGCACGGAAAGTTTTCGACATCGAACTTGGTGGGCGGTGCAGAAGAAGGCGACCAAAATGCCGTTGGAAGGACCAGGCTTTTGGAATACTATCGAAACTTGATGTGACGAATTGGAGGAGAAGCACAGAAGGTCGAAACGCTTGGAATTATTTTCTACAGGCGGCGTATAATAGATAAGGATGTCTATTCCAATCTCCACCTAAGAAGAAGAAGATCTTCTGGCTGGAACAAAGGTCTAGCAGTTGCGGCAACTTGCTGCCAAAACTGTCGACTCTTATTCCTAGAAAGTTAAAGCCAACTTGGCTATCTCAGAGGAGCGCTGGCAATGGTTTTGTAATATGCCCATTGTGATTAGCCTACTGTGGATAAAGTCTTCATGGCGAGAATCACGTAAAACTCCCATGGACTCTCCTATACGAGTATTTCATTCATGAAATGTATGACATTTTGTTCTTTTTATTTATGTACCTTAATTTGGTGAATATTTTGTATGAATTGTTGAATTATTGTGTATTATGGGCGGATATTTTTAAGGGTTTTAGTGCATACAAATGTGCACCCTTGTTAGGTACGAGTATGTATACTCGTACATATAGATGTAGGTACTCGAATACCTTTCTCTCGTAATGGTTCAATTAAGGCTGCCACAAAGTGAAACCACAAAGGGCTAAACAAGTTGATGTCACTTCTGAAATTGATTTCAATAACATCCAACATTGCATATTTACCTCCAAAATTCGGTCTCAGTCGTATATCGTATCCTTTAAGTATTTTCGTTATGGTTTGTGTGACATTTTCCAGGCGTCCTGCTATCATTTCTCTTCTTTTGCATCGCACAGGTGTTGTGTGAAACACCAGGACAATGATTAAACTGCAGGCTATTGTGGTGCCAGCAGTTCTCAGCATTTTGCTCGTGAAAATGGATACTCGAGTAAGAATGCCGCGTTGTCGGTGTGACGTCCATTCATTCCATTGCAGTTGCTGTGAGTTGTGTGTCAGTGTGTGTGGTAGGTGTGCTCGAAATATAAATCTGCAAATATAAAAGCAATTTGAAGACCACTTATCAAGGTATTGCATATAGTTTATAGTTTTGAAATGGCCACTTTCTTTGCTGTAGAGCCGTTACTACAGGAACCGAGACAAATGGATGCAGCCACTAAGCGTTTTTGTTTATCCTGAAACAAAAGTTTATTCAACTTTTAGTGATTTTTATTCTTCTAGGGCCCATTGTTATGGCAGGCGTCCGGCACCGCACCAAAATGAGCAAGAAAAAAAACAAACTGTTGTCGAAGAAAAGGCAGCATCAACAGCAGAGAGGACCTTCATTCGAGTGGATAATTGCGTTAAACCTCCTTACGATAATACAGTGTAGGACAGTCACTTGGAACAAGTTTACCATTAATATCAATGTAAGCACTATGTAAGCGTAATGTGCCTATGTGTGTGTGTGTGTGTGTGTGTGTGTGTGTGTGTGTGTGTGTGAATGGGTATACATGAGCTGGTAAGTGTGCACATGCATATGTGTTAGTTTTGATACACATTAACAACTGCAATTTCCGGATAGAGAGAATTGTTGTAGTGTAAATTAAATTGTGAGCTGTAATTTTCATTATAAAAATTTAAAATTCCTTCCTACAGGTTTGCTACAAAATTCCTACAACCATTAATAAATATGAGATTAAGTGCACAGCCCTGTAATAAACGTAAATGGTTCATTACAAAACCGGCAATATTACAAAGTCTTACACATATAAAACGAAAGATACGAATCTTGAAGTAGGGGTATATTTTAAACCAATATCGGTTACGACATAAGCAAATGGTCATTACACCGGTCCAAGTTTATATTGAAAACCGCAACAAGAAAGACGTACTCTCTCCAAATATTCTGAGAACTGATTAAAAAATATTTGGAAAACAGCTAAATTTATCTTTTCTCCTTGAAAAATAGTTGACGCGATTAATACTAGTTGATGCTATTCTTCGAATAAGTTGAAACTGTAACAATTAAGTCAAAAATCGGTACAGTTTATGAATTATGGTATCTCTAATATCATAATTTATATGTTCCATTAAGCAGAAAATGATATGTTTCTAGAGCAATATCCAGTGGTAGCAGTGACTCTGACTCTCATTATCATATTAAAATGTCAGAATTCTCGTTTCTCTAAAAATGAATAAGAAAATGATGTTCATGTGGAAAAAGATTTTTCAAATAAACTTTGAACTTTGAACTATAACGGAATATATTAAAAATCGAATTTTGAAGGATGACACTGTGACACAGACTTGGCAGAAAACTGCAAAACATTACTGCGACCTTCACAAGCAGTGGGAAGGAGTTGATAAAAATTGGTCTGGAAGTAAACGAGTGTAAAATCAAGTTGCATACTTTAATGAATGAAGAAAAAGTTTGCTCCTTTGATATGCTAAGTGAACGTTTAAAACTATAACTATACATTCATTGCCTTCAACGATAATGTCGGCTTTGTGGTCAGAAAAGGAACAAGACTAACAAATTCTCTTGCATCTCATGAATAAGACATGGGAGAGCTTCTCACATTCAGTATTTTTAGAATCACTCAAACGTTATCTACAGTTTAACAATGATTCCGAATGTCATAGTTTGAGAAGCATTTACAAGCCTTGTTTGTTACTCGACTACTCGAATTGTTTGTTAGACACATCGAGGTGTACATCGCTCAAATAATGATAGGTGGCTGTGTGAGGGATTGAACCTAGCATCATGCGAACGATAGTCGTGTGTACTAACGATCGCATTACGATCTGTCACATCGGAAGGGAAATATTTGTTGCAAAATGATATTATTGTAAGTTTAGCAAACGATTTAATGATAAATGCCTCTCTCGACGTACAAAAAATCCTTTTGCTTTTAGTTCAGAATTTGGTTTCTAGATTATTTGTTAATGCTAATGTAATTTACATTCAAAAACTTGTTAAATTGATTATTATGACGGCTAATTGGATGGATAACGGCTATTTCAGTATTCGACACTAGAGATAATCGCATATTACATTATAGATAGACTACAAATTCAAAAATGGAAAACGTATTTTTTTTTTATATTTTTCGACCAGATATCGTTGACACCATCTTAAACTAACGAATGAGATTTTGTGTACTTTTCAGGAGAACGAAAAAAAAACTGCAACACGGGTGCAAATTCGTTGAAATGCAATTGCTGATTCGAACCATTCCGCTTTCCTAAGCGTTTCGACACAATGCCACAAGAAGCGCCTTAGTTTAGTTTAAGATGGTGTCGATGATATAGTGTAGCACAAAGTAGATGATTTCTATACCACATGATTGCACCGTATGCGTGTGGTAAAAATTTACATATTTTTCAATGTGTTAAAAACCGCGTCCACAATTTAGGCTATTTCTTAAAAGAAATGTTGAAACTTGATCTGGTTATTTGCGATGCTAATACATACATATATAGGGCTGCTCATTTAGTGGTTTAAAAACCGCCGGTCTGGCAAGGCTGTCATCTGAAGTGTTGCTTACTTAGTGAAAGATTTGCGATTTGCGAATATGGATTGTTTAACAACCGAGGACCGTGTAAAAATATTCAAAACTTCCTACCAAAGTTGTGATTCAAACATGGATTTTTAAACGAACAAAATTTTCTTCAGCAATGAAGCTCATTTCTTACTCGGTGGTTACGACAACAACCAAAATTGTCGCATATGGGACTCGGAGAATGCAGAAGTGGTTGTGGAAAAGCCACTGCATCGGGAAAAAGTGGTTTTTTGGTGCGCATTATGGTCTAGAGTTGTCATTGGGGCGTATTTTTTTGGAAACTACATCAAAAGGATCCACTGCAGCAACCAATCCAGAGGCAGTCATTTAAATGATATTGTATTTCGTACATAATGGCAAGGTCCAAGCATTGTAATGAATTAAAAAATTCATCGTGTTATGTTTTATTTAACTTTAGTTAAAAACAAAATATGGATAATATATATCCACATATTGCTTTTAATTAAAGAATAATTGGTAAAATTGTAGGAAAATAAAGCAGTTGACAAACTTTTGTGTAGGCTTTTTTTTTAATCTGTTTCTAGTTTGATCTGACTATGACACATTTTGGTGTCAAAATTTTTTCCTTTATCCTTGCATCCTTTATCGTGTTTCTAAAAGAATCGTGAACTGACTGGCATGCTTAAACCGATGTACATGATAAGGAATACCCATATACGATACGGGGTTATCCAATTTCCATTTTCAAGTGCTGTTAAGCAAAACACACATAAATCCTTCGATTTTTTCCCCTCCAAACTAAGCTCAGGAAAAAATTTTAATTGAACATAATACTTCTTTGCCAGTTATATTATTATGTAATCAGATAAGAAATTTTCATATTAAATCATATAGTATTCCAGTGTATCGGTCGGACAAGTTTGGGACCAAATAATTTATAATTACTATATCAGCTAATATCCAATTAGGTCTGGGATATTTTTAAGATGAAATTAGGTGCAGTTAGAATTAATCTGTTGCAATTACGGATCTAAAATTTTTCGAAAAGGAATTGGAATTTAAAAAGCAAAATTGGCCCGCGATGCAGTTGTCTTTCAATTTCTGTTTTAAAAAATTGCACGTATAAAAAAAAAATTACATCAACTCCTCCATTTATTATATAATGTGAAGTGATTTCTAAAAAAAATCAGCAATATTTTTGAAATAATTTCGTGATGTGATTTCTTTTTTTTCAGAAAATTGCCAGATTTTTTTTATTTATTTTTTCCGAAAATTCTATTTTTTCAAAAAGTTTGTTTTTCTAAAAATTATAATTTTTTAAAAACCCTTACTCTTTTGCATTTTTTTAAAAGTAATATATTGTCTTTTAGAAAATTGCGAGATTTTTTTTTTATTTTTTTTTTCGATTTATTCAAAAATTTGTTTTCTAAACATAGTATTCAAAAAAAAAACATTGTTATTTTGCATTCTTTTAACGTAATGTGATGCAAGATTTTTTATTAATTTTTTCCCCGTAAATTATATATTTATATATATTCTAAAAAATTTGCGAGATTTTTTTCATTTTTTTCTATTTATTCAAAAATTTTATTTTTCTAAAAATAGTATTTAATTTTTCTGAAAATTTGCATTTTTTCAACGTGATGTGTTTTTTTTTTGTAAAGTTACCGGATTTTTGTAGAAAAAAAAAATTTTTTGTATTTTTTCCCGTAAATTCGTTTTTTTTTTAAAATTTATTTTTCTAAAAATAGTATTTTTTCATGTTTTAAAGTAATATATATATTTTTTTTTTTAAATTTCCGGATTTTTTTCTCGATTTATTCGCATTTTTAACGTAATGTAAGTTTTATTTAAAAAATCGATTTTTTATCTTTTTCCGTAAATTAGATTTTTACAAATTGTACATATTTTATAGCATTTTTTTCAGTAATGTGTGTTAGAAAGTCGCCAGATTTTTTTTTATGTAAATTAAACTTTCACAAAATTTTTCTTTTTCCAAAAAACTTTTTTTAAAAAGTATTATTCTTTGCATTTTTTTAACGTGATGTGATTTTTTTTTTAAATCGAGTTTTTTTTGTTTTATTTTTCTAAAAAAAAGTATTCTTTAAAAAACGTGTCTAACGTAATGTGATTTTTTTAGAAAACCGCAGTATTTTTTATTTTATTTTTCTAAAAATAGTATTTTAAAAAGAAAAACCTGATTTTAATGTGATGTGATTTATTTTTAGAAAAAAACTTTTCTCTAAAAATTTTATTTTTTTAATTTCCAATTTTTACGTAAGGTAGATTCTTCAAAAAATTTATTTTTCTAAAAATAGTATTTTGTAAAACAACGTTACTCTTTTGTTTTTTTTACGTGATGTGGTATGTTAGAAAGACACGACATTTTTTTCGATTTTTTTAAAAGTCATTTTTCTAAAAACAGTATTTTTAAAAAAATATATTATTCTTCTGCATTTTGTTTACGCGATGTGATTCTTTTTTTAGAAAAAAAAACTTTTTGAAAGAATTTTATTTTTTTAATTTCTAATTTTTTTGTTTAATTTTAATTATTTTGTTTAAGTTATTTTTATTTTTCCATTCTTTTTTTTTCAAAAAAGCTTTTCCGGAAGATGTGCATTTCTTCAAAATGTTTATTTCTTTTTTAAGATTTCTGAATCTTAAAATATTAAAATTGTTTTTAGTTTTCTTTTTTTACTTGATTAATTTTTAATTTTTTAATTTAATTTTAATTTTTTTTAATCGAAACGCCTATGAATCACGCATGTATGGGCGTCACATTTTTTTTTTTGCTCTGAGGTTGCTTAAAATGATCCACAATTACATATTTGAATTCACATAAAGAAGAACCTTCATTTGGGCATCCACCCCTTATTTTGATCCCCCCGTGCACATCGACTTTCATGTTTTGGGATGTATTTGGAAAGTCGTGGAATTTTTCTTGCTATTATTTTTTGGATGTCGGTCAATATGCAGCAGTTCTGCTACTTAATTTGCGATTTAAAAAGTACTTGTGGATTTAAAAAATTCAAAATTTTTCAAAATTAGCATTTTGTTTGTCTTTCAAAATACCCATTGTATCTGTGCCCACCAATATTTCCATTTAGCAAAAATTCTGAAAGTTTCTTCTAAATATCTCTAAAAAATAGTAGTAGTGTAAATTTAAACAGATGTAAGCAGCAGCTATGCTCTCATTCAAAAAGATGTTGTGGGGGAATTTATTGCATTTGGAAAATCCACATCCACTCTGTTTTAAGAAATACTGAAAGGGACCAACTATTTAGCGACGAGACTGAACATCTCCATAACAAACTTTGGCTAGGCTTGTCGATTGCACGACTACTCGAATCGTTAGTTACTATCGGCTTACTGTCGACTACAAATGGGCAAATGGAAAATGTAGCATCCCAAATACTAGTGAGAGATTTGTTGGACTTTGCAATGCGTTACCTCGAAGACTTGGGCTAATTAGGAAAACCGTTTAGAAAAACATGACAAACCAGGCTTATAGAGAATATTTGCATGCCTTAATCCCCAATAATAGCTGTAGCCGATGGTCTGAAAATGAAATTGTCGGAAAAGGCGCGGGTTCCAGTTTCAAATAAAATAAATTTAAGTGTCTTTCGCTTAAAGCTTAGTTTTAGTTGATTGCACAGAAGTTATTACAAAACCACTAGCACTCAATACAAAAAGAAAAAGAAAGACAACGAAAAATAGCTTTTACAAAAGAATAGCTAAAATAATTGTTGTTAATTAATCTTCATTTTGGGAAAACTCTTTTTTTTATTTTTATTAATCGCCCATTGCTTGTGAAAAACAGAAGCCTAAATGTAAAATGTATTCACTAGGTTGCAGGATGCCACAATCGCTGCACAAACAGACTCTATGATAATCCTTGAAATAGTTTGAGGTCGTGGTTTATGCAAACGGAGGCTTTATAACTGATAACACCAACAATTGCCGCTCCCCACCTCTGATTACTTTGTTGAGCTAATGAAATAATCATTTGCGGCTACGTGGTCGGGCCGTCGGGGAGGGGACGCCAGGGACCCGGACAGAACATAAGTAATCGTTAATTTCGAACCTTGTCCTTTCGCAAGTGAATACAATTGCAAAAATGCTTTGCACAATGATGCTGGGAAATGAAATTGTTTGTATTGTCATTTAGAAATTTCCATAAAATGTAGAAGCGAAGGCGAAAATGAACAACCGCACAGTAAACAGAGGAGAAAAGCTGCTGTATCAGCAGCACTACGGTAGTCAGATCCCCCTTTCTTACGTTCGTCCCATTCACAGCCACCAGCAAAGCAATAAAATCATTTACAGCACCCACACGCAACCACAAGCACAAACACGTTCACCGACACAGACGACACAAACGACAACGACAACGACGTCGACGACGGCGATGACGCCGATGACTATGATAATGTTGCCACAAAGTGAATGAGCGAGTGAGTGGGTGAGTGAGCTAGTCGGTGAATGAGTGTGGCGATGTGTCAGCGCACGACACCGTTTACAACAAATTTGACCCATTTTTCACAAGTTTGTTTGTTGATGCATCGGATGCACTGAAGAGAGCATGCGAATCTATGACAGCCGACGGATAAACTGATTCTTAAAAGGATACCACACCACTCGGCAGAAACGGGTGAGTGGCGTACACGTTATGCCGTTTGCCTCTTCGACCTGCACTTGAAGGATAAAGATGTCAAAATTGAATATTGGTTCTATTCCACTGATGTTGGTGCTGCTGCTGCTGTTGCTGCTGCCACCATCTCCGCCTTCATCATTGAATGTGGGCCAAAGAAGGTATAAATTGTTATAGAGGTGTTTGCAAAACATCTAATGCAAATGTAATGTATTTTGGTCAAATCCAAATAAACCCATGGACTGCGGTGCCAAATTCAATGTTCATCATCAACTTTAATTGGCTTTAATGACGAATTTCTAAACAACTTTCCCAACTTACCAGCGTGGGGATGCTGAAGATGCTGCCATGAATCGTATTGAGTGGTATTGCTCCTTTTGTTGCCCTCCACTCTGGGCAGGGATATTATGTAAATCCGTAAAGTTATTCGAAATGTTATTGTAGTGCAGTTATTACGGATTATTTCGCGTTAAACTTAAGTATTCATTCGTTTGCTAGAGCGTTCACAATCACTTCAACTTTATCAAACTTGACGCTGTGTGAGTGCCTTGTGTACATTTTCACTACATTTGCTCTTTGAATCACTGCCACTGACACGTTCTGCGTTTTCACTGTGTGTGCATTTGCGTTCCTCTGAACTCGACATGCTCTACTGTCAACCGTTTCGAACCAACAAAAAGCTTTTGCAATTTGCCACAGTGACATTTTCGGATGCTGTTGATTTGAGACTTGCTTTAAAGATGCTCCGTGAGAGCGAAGGCAGAGAGATGACGAGAGTTGTGAGTAAGAGAGGAAATGAGTTTGAGAGCAGTAAATTAATCGCCCATATGACATTCTTCGCGCACACTATGACGTTTCGCAAAGAAGAGATTCATCGGATGTTGACACAGCAGCTCCCTCTGTCGGTAGAGTGTAACAAACTTGTCTCACAGTGATTAAATTTCGAATTATGAGTAACGGTTTTTTGAGTGACGATTACATATCACCCACCATCCCCTTGAATATGAACCATATATTCGATATGCTAACAATATTTGCACTTCCAAATGAAGTCAATATCAACATTGATACGGCGTCTTGACGTTATTGTGTTTATGTCTGTACATGCAAATTGTACAAACAAGCTTGCATGTTTTCAATATTTTGATAAAAGCAAATAACAATTGCAAAAGGCTGATGATTACTTTCTAACAATGAATTTATTTTATACCTGATAACATAAACAATGAAGGATTAACAATATTTGCTCTACATTGGTACTAGTGACGGTAGGCTTTAACCGGAGGGCCAAGTAAACTCCTTCTTGAACATGCCATAAGCCACCCAATATACGAGATTGAAAAAGGCAAAAGACATAGGGAAGGCCACACGTGCAATCCGGTCAATCAGCGAAACACTGTTCACATAACGCATTCCTGAAATGGAAAGAAAAGAAAGTGATAGGAAGCACTGGCATCATTTGATGCTATTACAAGTGCCAAGGAGATTTCAATACCTTTCTTAACAGCTGCATCGCGTTCTCGTTGCTTACGAAACTTCACATCTCCAATGAAGCACAGCCACATTTGTTTGGCTTTCGAGATAACTGGCGGCTCAGTTTGCGTGGTCCTTTCCATTGTCGATGCGTGCGAGGAAGGGCACTGGAAGATGTGTGTCGGATCATTGTATATGGGACAGATCATGGCGTTGCGTTTGCGAAATCCACCTGCTATCGCTTGTGATGCATCGGCCGCCAACGACTCATTACTTTCCCTCATGGAGGGCAACTCTATGTCATTGTCGATTTCATCCACTATAATCTCATCGCCAATATCCTCCCACTCATCTTCGCTAAGGGTTTGCACTTCGCCGCTTCCCACCTTTGTGAAATAATGAACGCCGGCAAACTCCAACAACGTCGCAATGCAATACAAGAAACTCATCAGAAGGAACCAATCCAAAGCGGTCGCATATTTCACCTTTGGCAAATCAGTGCGAGAATCCAAACTTATGGTGGACAGGGTAAGAACGGCAGTGACACAGAGTCCAACGCGATCACTTGTGGCTTCGCGATGAATCCAAAAAGATACCCAGGACAGAACAACGATAAGAATGCAGGGAACATAAACCTACACAGAAAGAATTATTATTAAAAGTTCCGTAGAGTCTCATACCAAGTTGAACCTGTATCAAAAAATATCCGGTATGTCTTTTGAGATGAAATGCTACATGCAGGGTGGAAAACTCGCCCTCTCTTCTGGAATAGGAGAGGTTGCGGTGGCCCATACTTATCAGATCGAACTGATTTAAGGTCATGCCGGGTACAAAAGATACCGCATCAGCGCCGCCTTTCCACTCGTAAACCAGCTGTCGACTAGTGTATCCATCTAGAATGGGAAATAGAAATAATTTCTATGGCTTTGCAGTTCGAGTGACACAACTTACAACTACCAAGTATTAAAGGACACGATTGTCTATCCATTGGAAAGTTTTTTAACTCCATGGGACAGGTTGCTTTGATGGTGAGTCTGCACAAAATTTAATAAAATACGAGTATGAAAATTACTTCTGTAATTGTACACCATAGAAAACATATTTTACTTAAATAGTTTTGATTCCAATAAATGATAAAATATACATTTACTGTTGAATATCCTGCATGTTGTAGTTCTACTGCAGACACAGTACGACACCTATTGACAAATTTTCATCTTACCTCATTGAGTATAAAATACCACCATCCTGATCAAGACGCAACAGTTTATTGGGTACTGTTATGGTGTGAATATGTGAATGTTTGCCATTATAAAAATACGTATCCGGTCTCCAGATTTTGTCCAACATCTAATAAATAATATTATTATATGTATAACTGAACCAAAAGGCAGGATAATTGTTAACCTACTTTAATACTGAGCGATAAACTCTTGATGGGGCCATGGAAACTCAAACGTGTATCTCTCCAATATTGACGAAAATAACAATCCATTGAATAATCCATGTTCAGTTCGGATACAGGACCCATGCTGCGTATAAGAATATTGGTTCGGACAACCGTTGGTACTCCTGCAACAGTTTTTAATTTATATATAAATATCATATTTATCAGAAACCTTCAGGGAAATTTAAATGTGCCCTATGTATGTTCAGAGTTCATGTTTTGGCAAACGCTGTGGACAGAATTTGGCCAAATTAAATACAAAAGATATGAACTTAAGAATGTGCGGGCTAAATTTGCAGGAAGGTGCTAGAGCGGGCGTGGTTAATCAATCGATTTTTTTTAACTGCAGTCTAAGAGTGGGAAGTTAAATTGAACAATTTGAATTTCAAAAATATATGAATTTGTATGAGACGAAACTAAATCTTAAAATTAAAACAGGGCTGCATCTCTTCTAAAATTGGGTAATTCAAGTTGGAAGACTAAATCAGTATAAGTTTAGAGTGGGGGAGCACGTTTGGTGAAGTCCCCATATAAATGAAATTTCATCGAAGTTTGACATATTTGGTGCATATTTTTTGCTTGGGAAAGAGGCGAATCCCATTGATACGTCATGTCTGTTTGCTGGTTGATGAGCTCGTGTTGTGAAAATAGTGAAACATTGCTTTGTTTTTGTTATCGTTTCATATGCATAGCGCTCTTTTTTGTGTCGGATTTGGCACTTGTGGTTTAAATTAGAGGTGCTATTGGTAACATCTAAAAAGTAATATGGGAAAATCCACACATTTGGCATTGATATACAGAGTTATTCATTTAATAGTTTCAAAACCGCCGGTCTGGCAAGGTTGTCAGCTGTTAAATACATGTCATCTGAAGCGTTATTTATGTAGTGAAAGGTTTGCAATTTACGAAAATGGATCGTTTAATAACCGCTTAACTACAAAAGTGGTGACTCCAACGTGGGCTTTCAATTGAACAAAATTTTCTTCAGCGATGAAGCTCATTTCTCACTCGGTGGTTACGTCAAGCAAAATTGCCGCATATGGGACTCGGAGAACCCAAAAGTGATTGCGGAAAAGACATTGCATCCGGAAAAGTGCTTGGTGCGCAATATGGTCTGGAGGCGTCATTGGGCCGTATTTTTGCTAAAACCACCTCTAAAGGATCCACTGCTGCAACCAATCCGAGGAGGTCATTTAAATGACATTGTATTTCGTACATAATGGCAGGGTCCAGCATTATAATGAAATAAAAGTTTCAACGAAATCATAGCTTTATGTGTGTTTACTAGAAAATGGAAAATGATTAACCCTATATTAAGCCAGGTCACGTATTATGAAGTTTCATAAAGATCTACCGCAGTTTTTCTGCCTAACAGTTGGCTAGTCGTCGCTCAATCGACTTAAGAAATCATGGAATACACTTGGTCAGACGATTTAACAACGCTAATGTGACACTTACACTTATTTGACGATTAGTCGTTACAGCTTTGTCCAAGCCAATATCTGACAATAATATTTTCTTAAAAAATAATACCAGTTAAAAAGTTTGACGAATTTTATGAAAAGCACTGTTGCAATTTACGCTCTCAACATGGGAATTGTCAAAAAAATCTATGCTGCAAAATCAAACAACAATAAAGTCGCTGAATAGCATAATTTTTTGGCAACTTCTGGTAATTCTGCCTTCTGTCTACCTTCTAAAATTCAGTTTACGCTTTCATTTTTTCGTGTTCGGTCTTTCGAATAAACGGTCTCCCTATAAGTTGCAAAAATGCCTTCTAAAAGTTATCAAGTTGCTATAATTTTTACATCACGGTAAAGTTTATCAAATGCGCGATAAGAATATGCAAAATATTTGTCGATACGCTGCATTAACGTTAAGAAAATCGAATGTGAAGTTTCTGCAAAATTTGTGTGAATTTCGTTGTGAAAATAACCAAGATCTTCATGAAATGTACTCGTATAATGTAAACAAACAAGTTGCCGCATTTGTTCGTGTGAGAGAGTGTTTGGTGTGAAGAAAACAAATAAAATTGAGAGAGGGGGAGATTTACATGTTTGGATACCAATAGTTAATGAGGGAAAGAGGGTGGAAATGTTATTGCAAATATTACAATGAATAAAGAGAGTGGGGAAGATCAAGTGTTACCATTATCATAGTTGTCTCGATGGACGGCGATAATTGAGTTATTGGTGAAAAAGGTAAGTGTGTTTTGTTTTGCTTTTTTTTTCAATTCTTATAACTGTCACATATTATTTATGCTCCTATCAAATTTGGCTAAAAAGTAAGTTTTGAAATTAAATTTCAGTTATTGGTGACTTAATGTTTGTTTTTAACTTTGCTGCTTGAGAAACCGTTGACCTTTTTTAGCAATATTTTTATTATGTATTTTTGTCGTTCAGATTTGAGAATGAAGGTAATCCTTTGAAACAGTTTTACTTGAATGTGCTTTCTTTAGGGTAATTACTTTAGTTACTGAGTTCTTTTTAAATAAATGGAGTATATTTTGTGTTAAGTATTTCCTTAACGAATATTCATTAAAATCGAAATCAAAAATCAAGTTTGGTGAAATGACATAGACAACCACGAAACTTAATAGGTGGATCTCGATTTAGTTATTGTCGTGACACAGGTATTGGAATGAAAGTCGTTGTCAAGACGAAGCAATTTTAGAGTGGCCACATAAATTTGAATTTAGCTAAAACAGCGTTCAGTTTGCCAAATTTATAACAAAACACTTTTTTGATATACCTATACATTTAAAAATATTATTTTTTTTACATATAACCCTTTTTAAGTTTTACATATGAAATGCAATTTCCTAAAATTCTTCATTTCCCATAAACTGGGAAAAAATTTTAAAATTTTGCGGGGATGCCGGGAATTCCTCAGTCCTATTTTAAATAAAATGGTACGAATGGAATAAAATGTGATTTTTTTAAGATTTAAGTTTTTCAGGTTGGCAGCATTGGTTGGTAATGGCGTCCAAACGGCATCCGTCAAAGTAAAAAGTGTACAGTATACTCTGCCGTCTTATCATGAAAAGACTAACAAACAAATCGTTGAAATTTATTATCAAAATTCGTGCTCTGTGACAAATGTGCACACTGTGTGACAGTGTGCATCGACCATTTTATGGTCGTCAAATTCGACATGCTGAATCAACAATTCATGCTGTTATTTCCAAATTTCGCACCAAATTAACTTTATTAGACATAAAACTATCGACTCGCATGCGTAGAGTGTTAATGGCGATTGCGACGAAAAACTGGACTTTCCGAATAGACATTTTGAGACGAAGCCGCAAACAACATTTACATGAAATTATCTTTAAAAATTAAATGGCAAAGACCAATTTATCGATTCCAATAAAAAATTTTAATATATGATGCAAATTTGAGTGTTTTATTCGATTTAAAAAAAAAAAACTACGATTAAAAATCAAGTCGTTTAGTCGCTTGAGGGATGTCCGCCTGTCTGGCTGGTAAACACTGCTGTAAATCTCTATGAAACTTTTGGTTACTTTGCACAACCAAATATTTTGCCATATTGTAGTCGGGGATTGTGACAACTTCACCTCTTCTCGTACCTTCCACACAAATTGACCCAATTTCCGAAATTCTATTTTTTTTCCTGTAACTCTTAATTCGTAGATTACCGTGACTTTGGCAAAATTCGATAGTTCAACTGATTAACTTCGCCGCTTCTGATATTAATATTTGTCCATTATATATATACATATACTGATTTATAATACTTGGCAAAGCTCGAGAAAATCTACAAATTAACCACATCTCTTCTGGTACCTCCCATACAAACGATCGATTTAAATTCTAAAATATTACATAGAAATTGTTGAATTTACAGAAATTATCTACCTATACAGGTAGGGAAGTAAGTTATATATATTGATTAAAAAAAATGGATAAAAAAATGTAATTAAAAGTTTCGTTTCGAGTCGTTCAACTAATAAGGTGGTTAATTTTTGCCATTATATTTATATTCCTAAATTCTTCTAAATAAAATTTCCAGGAAAGAAGTATTTTTTCTTGATCGCTGCACTTTTTTTTCTTATTTTAAATCGGGTTTTTAACATAAGTCCGAAACGAACCATGCGTTTGGATGATAACCAAATTGATTATCTACCTTTACAGGTAGGGAAGTAAGTTATATATATTGAGTCGTTCAACTAATAAAGTGGTTAATTTTTGCCATTATATTTGTATTCCTAAAGTCTTCTAGAGAAAATTCCCAGGAAAGAGGTATTTTTTCTTGATCGCTGCACTTTTTTTCTTATTTTAAATTGGATTTTGACATTTTCGTTTCTTTAAATATTAAACAAGAACAACGAAAAATGAATTACTTCTTGAAAAGACATTTGATTTTCGAATGATCCCTTGGAAATACATATTTTGTAATTATATCGAAGTTATTTCAAAAATCTTCCACGGATGCTAATTATGCCGAACTTTTTAAAATATTTTCTGTTGTATTGGATCCTCTGTATATATTTATATATATTTATATTATTATATATATTTACTTGTATATATTTATGACATGTTCATTATAAAATCACATTTTCCTAGTTCGATGGAATTGTTGTAGCAGCTTTGAAAAGTAAGCACAAAAGAATGGCATCCCTCCAATGCCAAACAAGTGTTAAATTGATTGATTTTGATACACATTTGAACCACTTCTTAATCTTAGTCCTTAATGTGTTTATTTTATTTTGAATAACTTGTTTTTTGTTGCAACATTTATTAAATTTTGAGAAGTATATGAGTATTAAATACAAGCATTATACAATATATTGATTTGATCAGTTTTCATAACTTCACCCGGAGAAAGTGGGGGTTTTAGAATTTTGTAATAATCACTTTCAATATTAAATATATATATCTGGTACATATCCATTTTTTTCAGGTGGGTTCAGTCTTTTTATATAAGCAAGTATTATTCCACTTGTCAGATTTTAACCGATTTACGATTAAACCTTAAAGAATGGATAATTGAAAATGTACTATTTGTTCATGCAAAATTGCAAAATTAAGAAATACGAACTGGCCGACATGACGTACAGATGGTGCCAGTAGTAGTGAAAATTTCTAACCTTATAAAACATATGTTTTAAGGTTCGGGTATTTAGTATTTAGCTTAGTTTAGTATATTTAATTTAGTATTTTTATTTGAGCCTTCAAAAATAAACGATCTCTGTGAATTTGTAAACATGGAAAGGATTGCTCACCGTTATGTAATTCAATACTTCTATTGGCATAAGAAGGCAAAAACGGTCCAATATGAAAAAAATGCTTTGTAATAGCAGGCATTTCCCCAGTTTTGTCCAACAATTGAGCTGTTTAATCATAACATTACAGCTCTATATAGAATTTAATAGATATAGGAAAAGATTATTCCAACTTATAAACACTTTAATGGGCCGTTGTCAATGTTGCCGTTGTTATTGAAATTGCTCAAGTCAATAAATAATGTATAATAAGAGGATTTATATGATGGGTGACGGATTGATACAACTTTCTCTACACAAAAGCCAGCGTGTGGCACAAGTGATCGGATTCGGTTTAGTAGGAAAAAATTTTTAATAGAAATATCGAATCCAACTTTGAAATAATGGTTACTATGAGTGTTTTTCAACAATAGGGCCAATTATTCCATGAAGCAAATACTATATACGGCAGTAGTTAACAGATACTCATAGTAGCCATCTCAGTTCATAAAATTCTTAAGAAAGCGCCCCAACTGTGGGTGAGATTAATAGATAATTCTAAAAATATAAGAATTTTTCTTTGGAAAAACTAATAAAGACCGTCATATTATGTATGTGAAGTTGCTGTTTTGGACACAGCTAGTTATTTGCCTATACTTCACAATACTGTAGCCAATAGGTATCACATTGGAAGGAACTGGTTTAGGAGGGAAAAATTGCTTATACGAGGCCTCCGTCCAACTTTTGTGTAATAGACTTTTTCAGACAATGATTTCATACATCACAAATGTCGCATTTGGGGGAAATTATTCCCGTAGTGAAAAACATACAGGTAACGAGTAAATTCAACTTCTGAAAAATTATCCTTTCTCGGAATTTTGCTGTTATTTGTAACATTTATTATTTATTTTTATCACACATCAATGAAAGGTCGCTTATGATTATAGTTGTTATAATATGTACCAGAAAGCATCAGAAGTTTTTAATCACCCTTACTAACCGTAGACATGGTTATTAGAAAATAGTAAAAAATACGAATTTTTCCCGGAAAATTGAACAAATTCAATGTATTATGATTAGAAGATGCCATTTTCTATAAGACCACTTAATTGACGATAAAGCGGTTCATCGCAACGCACAACATTGAGGGAGACAATCCATGATGGTGGATATTCCGGTCGAGGTTTCGAAGTTTTTAATGGCCCTTCGTAACCGCAGACATGACTATTAGGAAATAGTTAAAAATATTAAGTTTTACTGGAAAATTGAACTTAATTGACGATAAAGCGGTCCGTCACCACACACAACATTGCGGGAGACAATCCATGATGGTGGATATTCCGGCTTAGGTTTCAAAGTTTTTAATGGCCCTTCCTAACCGTGGACATGGTTATCAGAAAATAGCTAAAAATATGAATTTTTACTGGAAAATTGAAATAAAAATCAATGTATCATAATTGGAAGAAGCCATTTTTGACGAACCCACTTATTTGACGATAAGTTGGTACATCGTCCACAATATTGCGGGAGACAATCCATAATGGTGGATATTCCGGCTGAGGTTCCGAAGTTGTTAATGGCCCTTCCTAACCGCAGACATGGCTATTAGAAAATAGTTAAAAATACGAATTTGTACAAGAAAAGTGAAAAAATTCAATGTATTTTACTTAGAAAAGCCATTTTTGACAAGCCCACTTATTTGATGATAAGTTGGTACATCGTCCACAACATTGCGGGAGACAATCCATGAT
>JAHXMU010000334.1:32634-49954 GCA_019455685.1 Philornis downsi
TGAATTACGAAAAACCAATGGTTCAAATTAACCCATTAAATTGCCAAAAAGGTCAATTACAAAATATTCTTTAATTATTATGTCGGAAACGAGAGCCAGAATGGGAAAACAGGTATGATTTCCGGAAGCATTACGACTGAATTACCAAAAACCAATTAATAAAATCTTTTAAATTCTTGGAAACACTAAATTTTTTAGTTAGTTATATATACAGTTATTAAACATGAAGCAAAAAAATGGAATAATTGGAGAATGTATGATAAATAAATATGTTAAATAAATATATTTTCGAATTATTCCATTTGTTTTGCTTGATGTTTAATAGCTGTATATATCTGTGGTCACAACCCATAACAGCCTAAGTCTGTTTTTCAATATTTTCAGTACAGGAGTTTAAAGTTTTGAATCTTCACTGAAAATCAGGAGAAGGTGTTTTTTTTGGAAAACTTTGCTACAGATTCCAAGGAAACGAATTTCTTTACTTAGTTGTTAACAAAAAATAGTTGTTTATTCTCGCAGTCAAAAGATATTATCGAAAAAGACACTTAGGCTCTTATGAATTGTTGAGCGAAAGAAAGTCAAAAAGTTCAAGTTGAGTTAGGCTATTATTCAAGATTAAATAAAATTTTTTTTGTTTGGAGAAAGACCTTAACTCAATTTATGTTTATCAAAAAACGAAATGGTAATTCGGAATAAGAGCTTAACTCAAGTGAGGAAAATAAAATTGTTTCTTTATTTTTTTGGGTTAACGACTTAAGTTGATTTAGGCAATGATGAAAAAATAATGTTTATATTTGTTGTAATCCTAAATTGACTTAAGCAGTTATGCCAAAACAGTCATTTAGAAAAATAACTTAAGCTATTAGGTTTTTTAGGATTAATTGCCTTCCTGGAAGAGATACAAACATGAAAAATTTAGAGCAAATAAATTTAGATACGCTGAATACGATGGTGTTAATAACTCAATTGTGTCCTAACTCGAGTTAGGCTGTTACGGGTTGTGACCACAGATATAAGTAGCCAAAGCTACAATTTCATTTGTATTCCAAATTTATATTTTAAACGTAAAAAACAAGAGTTACATTTCAATGACTAAATAGAATCTGGACCAATCTCTGTAATTTTCGGGAAAACAACGTAACTCCTCACTAAGACAATATTTTCAGGATAGTAAAATACGTTAAAATTCCAGTAACTTTTGTTTAGTACAATCATTATTTGTCTTTGTAATCAAATTAATTTTGTTTATGTAATTTCTGGCTGTTTTCTTACTGCAATTCCTGTTCTAAATGAAATTAGGATGCGATTTTTTACTTAATGCCGGTTTTATCGGAAAAATAATTGTACACACTTCTTACTGCAATTTTATACCATTTAATAGAATGTTAAAAAATTTGCATAAATTTGCAAAATTGCATTTCAATTTATTTGGTTTAGCAATTGCTTAGTAACTATTCCGTACCTTGGCCATGTGTTGGCAACTGTGACTGCTCGTAACTCTTAAGAAGATTCTCTAATATTATGGAAATGTTGCGGCTCAACATGTCAGACGAAGCGGTGCGTTTGCGCATATTACTTGGATCGTCAGTTTCATTATGCTGCTGCTCTCTTGTTGTCTGGGTAGTTGTGTAGCCAGTGGAAAAACGTTTCAGGCGATATTTATGGGGATACTTTACATCAGAATCAGTTGTAAAGGAATTTCGATATTCCTTTGTTTCATTTCTGGTTCTAAAAGAATGGTAAGAACATTTCAATGAAATGGTGGATTTCCTCTTTCCGATTGATACTTACTCGGGTCGAATGCCATCGGAATGTGCATTCAAGGTTTTGTTATTAGTCCAATTGCGCTCCAAAAAATTCCAGCCATTAGTTGGTATACCATGACATTGAAGTCGTAAATAACCTATCAGGACCATAAGACTGTAACGAAAATGAGAAAAAAAAGAATTGTAGGAATAATGAATTTGTATCATATTTTTTACCAATTGCGTCCCGGAAAAACGTGACGCTTTTACTGCACGTATTCGATTTACTTTATAATTATTTATAGATTTCCTTTCGCTCATGGTTTACGGCTGTCGCCCTCCTCTTAAGGAATTGCAAGTGCAGATTTTTGTTTTTTGTGAAACTGCCACTGATAGTTTCCAACCCACACATGTCCATCGACAGTCGACATGTTTATATAGATATACACCATTTTGTACGTGATTGTGTGTGTGTGTGTGTGTGCTGAAGCGTCTTGTATGTGAAACATCTGTTTGGTGTCAATTCTAATTTGAACTAAAAGACTTGATCTCATTTATCGTCATTACAGCGCAACTTTTTAACAATCAGCAAAATGCGTTGAAGGATAGCAACCAGCAGAGCCAGTGACTTAAAAGCACAAAAAATATCTACAACGTCTCAAGAGACTCGTAAAATTTCGAAGCAATAGTAGTACTAGCAGTCGCTGCACTGCAGAGCGAGGCCAACATCCGGTAGCACTTACAGCAAGAGCCAAGAGTTTATTGTCACACAATTACGCTGGGCGAGCTCAACAATTTTGCTGATGTCGATGCCGCAACGTGTCATCGGCGGACCATGTCTGATTCGAAGTCATCTTCTTTACGCGCTTAAACTTACGCCCTGTAGACATATTTTGCTTCTGCCACAATTAAAGCCATTACTATTATATTCTGGGAAAATCACAATTACAACACATTCACGTGGAGGCCAAGATATTCTTGTTGAGCCGTTCGCTTTCTTTCCTTTTGTTTCATTTCTTTCTGTGCCATTATTAAATACTTGACAAAACCTGTTACATATATATGCAAGTGTACTTGTCTTTCCGTAAAAGTTTCACATATACATATGTATTTATATATATTTTGCTAAAGAAAGGGAGAGTTATGCAAAAATAGGCATTTATCATTCGTCTGTTACCTGGACGGCGTTCAGTGTGTGGGTCATTGTAAAATTTTCAATTGTGAAGGGTGCAGAAGTACAGTAGTATTATTGTAAATACTTAACGAGGAGAGATTTTGTATTACAACCAATGGCCCAGGATTGTGTTTCACACATTCAATGAATGTAAAGACATCTGTTTTTAGTTTCACTGAAAGCAAACCGCAGCTCAAGGATTAATCTGAGTATCTACTTATGAAGCTTCTAATAGGAATTTTACAAACATCTGTCAAAATGAATGGAAAGTGCCCGTATCAAAGTTTCAACTACAAAAACTTGGCGCAACAAACGCTTACAATGATGCAGCTGTGTGTAAAGATTGCTTGCTATTGCTTAACATTAAAACAGGTCTGAGCTTTGACTTGAGACTTATACGGAAATTTAAATTAAGAATTTGTATAAAAGATGAAAATCATTTTTGAGATTTGAATAGATGGCTTTTGCAGCCGTAAACTTTCACCCACAGTGTAAACTAATACGATTTAAGCTAAAGGAGAATAACAGGATGATGTGCACCGTAATGCACTATTACCAGTAATCAAATTGGGTATTGGTATACATTTCTATAAACGCCATACTCGTCAATTTTTTCAGATTCATATCCTAATTGACTGTTATTTTGCAAATCATACGTAATTATACAAAACTTTGTAGAATTTATTAATTCATAATTCATTTATTTATATCCTAATTGACTGTTAAATTAAGTATTGTTTTGCACAAAACAATAAACAACAAAAAACAATAAAAAACAATGATATCATCATGGAGAAAGAGAGGAGAGTATTGCTTGCTAACAGATGTTATTATTGGCTAAGCTACCAATTCAATGATAAAGCCCTGTCTCGACAAACAAAAATTCGACTGTGCCAGAAGTTGATTCTACTTGTCTTGTTGTATGGCGCAGAATCCTAGGCTATGACACAAGCGGATGAATAAGTACTGGCAATTTTCGAAAAGAAAATACTCCGGCAAATATAAGGGCCCATCATCGCGAACGGAGAGTATCAGCGTCGCATGAACAGTGAGCTATATGCCGACATCGACGTGGTCAAAAGCATTAATATATAGCGATTGCGTTGGCTGGGTCATGTTGTGCGGATGGAGCCAAATGCTCCGGCACGCAAAGTTTTCGACAATGAACTCGATGGAAGGCGCAGAAGAGGGCGACAAAACCTCCGTTAGAAGGGCCAGGCTTTTGAAATACTATCGAAACTTGATGTGGCGAATTGGAGGAGAAGCGCAGAAGATCGAAGCGAATGGAATTATTTTCTACGGGCGGCGTATAATAGATAAGTATGTCTATTCCAGTCGCCACCAAAGAAGAGGAAAAGGAATTGTTTTGGAAATCATACACATTTGTACAGAATTTCTTAGAATTTATCACATTAAAAAAAATAATGAATCTGTTATTTTTATATATTCGTAATATATATATTACATATTCGTAATGTAACTGATCAGTTTAGAGGAAATTATAATTTTTGTAATGTTAAGAATCCGTCAATTCGTCAAAAACGTAAATGTACTATTGAAATAGTCGATGCTGTGAACTAAAGAAAACAAGCAATTAGACCTCGTTCACTAGAATTTGTGCTTTCTTATGGCATCATGTGGAATATTCTTCATAAAAATTTGTATTTTAAGACCTATAGAAATCTATTGATCCAAGAATTCGGTATTATAAATTGGAAGTCACCTTATATCGGTTTATCCACTTAGTGGTTTCAAAACCGCCAGTCTGTCAAAGCCCTCAGCTGTTAAACACCTGTCTTTTGAAGTGTTATTTATTTAGTGAAAGATTTGCCATTTACGAATATGGATTGTTTAACACCGAAGAACGCATAAAAATAGTTAAAACGTATTTCAAAAGGGGATGATTCAAACGTGGGTTTTGAATCAAACAAAATTTTTTTCAGTGATGTAGCTTATTTCTCACTCGGTGGTTACGTCAACAAGTAAAATTGTCAAATATGAGGCTCGAAGAATGCAGAAGTGATTGTGGAAAAGCCATTGCATCCAGAAAAAGTGACTGGTGGAAATTATGGTTTAGAGGTGTCATGAACCTTATTTTTTTCGAAAACTACTTCAAGAGGATCCACCGCTGCAACCAATCCAGAGGCTGTCATTACAATGACATTGTACGATATTTTGTAAATAATGGCAGGATCCTAGCGTTATAATGAAACAAAAGTTTAATCGACATCATAGCTTTATGTGTGTTTTATTTAATTTTCTTCCTATATATTCCTGATCGCCACAAAACTCTATATCGTTGTAATCATATCCATGAGTCCACGTACTGAAAGTAAAATGGGATTGCACTTGGGCGTACCAAAATGTGCCTTTATTGGACGATGGACCAGTACAATGTCATCACAATCGAAATCGATCCATTACGGACAAACATTTGATCAAACACTTTAGGATAATACTAAGAATTAGTGACATAATTTGTTGAAATTGATTCAATAGAAAAAGACTTCCTCATGTAAGGACTAAATCCGGCTTTTCGGAAAATGATTTTTTCCATACTTTAACTAATACATTTTATATGTTCGTTATTTAAATGATATTTGACAGATGTGGGAACGAACAGCTCCAATTTCCATTCCTATATGTTAGCGTGATAACAAGTTTGATTAAACGTTCAAAGTTCAGTCGATTCGAAGATTATATGCTCACTACCCTGAAACACCAGCAAAACACCACAGTGTCATGGAAGATGTATTGATTCATTGCAAGACCAAAGTCCTCTCCTAAAGCGTAATTTATCGATGTAGCTAATTTTTACATTGAAATGTTTGTGCTCGTTGGTCCATGGTCCATATATAATATACTGACTTATCGTCAAATCACCAAACGGTTTCTTTCCCATTTCTAATTCCGGTCACTTGCGAATGTATTCAAATTTAAGTAGTTTCTCCTACGTTTCTCAGCTAGAAAATAAACCAGTTTCCTTAAGTTTGAGATTATGCGATTTATTTCCAATTAAACTAATGTTTTATTTAATGTCGGCAATTATGTGTGGAATACAATATCAGATAAATGTCCGTCTCTGTTAGCCCTACAAATGCGAGCCCTTTTGAGTACATATTTCATTACATTCTCTCACATTTCGCTCGGTATTTCATTAATTTCATAACGAATGTTTTATTTAAGTTGCTCAAGCGTTTCTGGTTTTTTTGCATCAATCTTCCTTTTCAAATATCCCCACAAAAAGAAGTCCGGGGCAGCCAAATCAGGCGACCGTGGAGGCCAATCAACATCACCATTTCTTGAAATAAGTTGTTGTGGAAAGAGGTCTCGTAGTAATTCCATTGTAATCCTGGCTGTATGCGATGTTAATCAAGCCCAAAACATGTAGTTGTGGCGTTAAAAAGTTTTCAATTATATCACGATATCGCTCCCCATTGACAGTTACCATTACGCCGTTTTCAGTTTCAAAGAAGTGAAGTCCAATGATTTCTCCTGATCAAATTACACACCACACTGCCACTTTTAATGGATGCAAAGGTGACCGATGAATAATGTGAAGGTTTTCCATTATCCAGAACCGACTACTCTGTTTATTCACATATCCATTCAAATGGATCACTCATTATGATTTTTTTCATGAAAATCGGGGTTGACATGGGCGACCTGTAACATCCTATTGGCGTATGCACGGCGTCGTAAATGGTCTTGTGGAAGAAGCTCAAATCCAAATCCTTGTGCAGCTACAGACCCTCTTTTTTAGAAATCATTCACTACACGATAACTGTGCATCTTGTTGGCACGTTGTTTCTCCCAAAAATTTCACGTAACTTTCTCATCGTCACAGTAATCGATGATTGATTTTGATAAAATGTTTTAACGATTAAAACACGTTGGTTTATCGAATATTTTTCCATAATAAATTTGCCACGTCTCTACTTCACGACTGCTAAATATGAACTGTCAAGTCTAATATTTACCAGAATGGTGGTAAAACGAAGTATGTAGTATACTTCCCAACGGACACCCTGTATAGTAATATTTTGCCAAAAACCAAGCCCACAATTAGGGTAGCTCTTCCTGGTATTTAGCAATTACCAACACATGTTTTTTTATTTGATAAATAATTGGTAACATTTAAAAAAAAAATGTTGAGAATACCTACTGGACTGATTTCGCCCGGCCTGTTGCCTACAGAACGAAGTCCTTGCAAATATCCAATAAGTGGGAGCGTCAGAAGCGGCATCTCTGCTTTTATATGTATATAAACCGACGATGTCTACCTTCATTCTATCGGGGAGAGGTATAAAAACTCTAAATATGTTTATTGGGGGAATAAACTTTATTTGAAGAAAGAAAAAGGAAAATTACAGACTCGAACCGATTCACATTCATGCTAGGATTGGGTTTCTGTGTCCCGTTTCACTGTCCAACTATAAATCGAAAGTCTATCCTTAATCCATTCAACTCTTAACAAGTCCTAAAAAATGGATACCTGTATGTTTGAAACGTTGCTAAAGAGATTTTACCCATCGTTGCTACCTCAGTTACTTCTGGAAAATAGTTTTCCAATGCTGGAATGATGAAGCCATCTTTCATAATAACATTTATTATATTATTTTGTTCTTTGTTATAAAATTTATTTTTTACTAAAATAAATACACATACATAATAGTGTTTGGAAGATCTAGTTCTGTTGTATACGAGGTGTGTTCAAAAAATAAGTTGAATTTTCAAATTTCTTGGGCTACGTACATTCGATTTTCGATAATTATTTATTTATTTTTTTTATGTACGTACACTCGTCTCGAAGATATGTTGACGGTTTTATCCATACAGCATGTTTATTTTGTTTGTGAGAGGCATAAATAAGACAAGTGTTTTACGTGTTCGGCGATTTTCTGCTATCGAAAAGAAAATGGATCCAAGAAGTTGCATCAAATTTTGTGTAAAAAATACGGTTAAGTGCTCGAAAATACTTGAAATGTTGACTGTGGAATACGGTGAGAGTACTCTGAGTCAAAAAAATATTTACAAGTGGTACAAGCTTTTCGCAGAAGGTCGAGAAGATGTGGATGACTATGCTCTCTCTGGACGACCCAGCACATCAACAACCGATGAAAATGTTGAGAAAGTAAAGAAAATTGTTATGGAGAATCGTCGTATTACATTTAGAAAATTTGTAAGGATGTCGGCATATAAGTTGGCTTATGTCGTGCAATCTTTTTGAAAATTTGGGCATGAAGCGTTTGGCAGCGAAGTTCGTTCTAAAATTGCCGAATTTTGACCAAAAACAACGTCGCATGAGCATCGCTCAGGAATTGTTGAATGACGTCAACGATGATTCAGATTTGCTTAAAAAGGTATTCACTAGATTTGGCCCCCTGCGACGTTTTCCTGTTTCCAAGATTGAAGAGACCCATGAAAGGACGGCGTTTTGCGATGATTGAGGAGATAAAAACCGAATCGCTGAGAGAACTCAAGGACATAACAAAAAGTGCACGTCAGAACTGATTCGAAGATTGAAAAAAACGCTGGCACAAATGTATTATATTTGAGGGGGACTACTTTGAAGGAGTAAAATAGAAATTGATGAACAAATAAGTATTTTTTGAGAAAAATGATTTGAAAATTCACCTTTTTTTTTAATACACCTCGTAGTTGCATTTGCTGTACATTTTTATCAACTAAAAAACGAATTTTTGGCAAGATTTTTAAAATTATACAAAATAATATGTTGCATTTATGCAATAGCAAGTCAAAGTACAAAACAGAATTTCAAATATCGCTCCTATTTCAATTGTAACGTTTCGCCCCGTGTATGTTTTGTAGGCTTCAGTTGACATTATACATATCAGAAAAATTGTCCATGGAGTTGAACGAACAAAACAGGATATTACGGTTAGTTGCCTCCAAGGTGTGAGCAAACAGTGTTGAATAGATTTCGAAACTTTCAACCCCTCAATTGCACGGTAAGTTATGAGCAAAGGTTGAATCATTTTCTTTCCTTTTTGATGGAAAAAGACGATGTTGGTCAACAAAAAGCCAAAAAATTCACTACACTCAGAAGGGTAGCAACAACTTGTTACATCGTCATCTCGGACATATACCAGTAACTGACGTTGAGGAACGAGCGGTATCTTGACGAAAATGATGAATTGAATGAGTTCAGGCTCTGCTACCCCCATACTTCAAGAATCTTTTACAAAAATGTTGACTTGTTTTTTATTTTTTTATCATCAGTTTATGATACGGTGCGAGTGCGTTGGTGTGTGGTGGATTTTTGAAGGATATCAAACCGAAAACTATAACTATTTTGCCGGTAGCCATAAACACGGCAATGTCATAATGCTACGATGACAAATATATGAATGTATTATGCGATATACAACTTACATTCTCGTGTATCCTTTTCATTAATATGCATGTGTGTATTTGTGTGTGTGTGTGTGAGTGTGAATGTAAAATCGCATTTGATTTTTCCGCTACACACACATGTAGCGATTACGCCATATCCGCATCGCATCTGTTACCGCGTGGTTTGTGTGTGTGTGTGTGTGACTGAGGCCGGAATAGGAACATTGCACTCATACCTCAGCTGGAATGAAATTCTCTTTAATACTTTAATCGCCAACGATATGACGTGAATTCATCACAGTTTGGCTAAATTCAAATCTTCTGTCATTGCAACAGAAAATGCGGGCGACTTTGATGATTTGCCAGTATTTTATCGTTGCCGGAATCCCAGCAAGGAGATGGCTGGGCGGTGATTTGTGCAAGTTGTACTAAGGAAATTGTTAAAAAGTTGTTTTACATAAAAGGATTTTTGTTATTGTTTTAAATTGGATGCAGTCTGTAGCTGTGGGTGCGTCTCAAAGATCTGAGATTTGATATGATTTCGTATATATTCTTGTGCAGGGGTCATGGGTAGGAGGGTTGCAGACCGCTATAAAATCAGTCTAATATGTAACATTTTGTAATCAGAAATCGATAATAATTAGTGTTTTTTTTTTTTTTTGTTTTTGCAGAAATTATTAAATACTTTCTTCCAACTTAAGGAATAAAGGATCTGTACTAGCGAATTACTAACTCATTTTTATTTCACATAGTGTTCCTAGGGATTGATGAGGATTTTGTAGTGATCACTAACTAGTTTATGTTTTAACTAACGGGGTTGTTTACGCCTGAAAAGTCGAAATCGACTTTTATATTGTGAAAATTTCGAAATGTCAACTTTTGTGCTGTAACAGGCAACATTTGTTTTCGATTTTTAGATGCTTTTCGTTGGCAGATCTATTAAATGAGCCGAACTTATTAGAAACTTCTTATAGAAATTATAGATGAAACATTAAAATGGTCAATTTGAGAGAAATCACCATCAGAAAACGGGGCCGTCAAGCATCATAAAATAATGCAATGGGCAAGATTTTATTTTTTTATTTATAACTTCAAAATTCACGTAGGATTTACTTTAAACTCTGCCTTACATATACAAATTTTGGCTGAACTAAGTATAATTGAAAGGAATATATAAATCTGGCATTTGTATGAGATGTATCAGAATGGATATAGTTAACTGGTTGCATTTTTTTAAATTTTGTCTAGAAAAAACAACAGACTGAAAAGGAATTAAAAGGTTTCTGTCAATTTGAAGACGCCAAAAAGAGGTGAATCAATATAATATATTTTCAATATTACATTTTGTTGTCCTATTAAAAGAGACCTACCTTCATTCCATCGGGAAAAAGTATAAAAACTGCAAAAAATATTTATTGGGTAAATAGATTTTATGAAAAAAACTTTAAAATTACGTGTTTAAAGCCCTTCACATGCATATTAGGATTGTGCTTCTGTATCCCGTATTCTGTGCCCACATACTGTCCAACTGTAAGTCGAAAAGCTAACCTTAATCCATTTATCTCTTGGCAAGTCCTAAAAAAAGTTGACATCTGTATGTTTGAAACATTGCTAAAGAGACTTTACTTATCGTTGGCTGCCTCAGTTATTTCTAGAAAATAGTTTTCTTATGCCGGAATGATAGCCAACCAACGAAGAAGCCAGCTTTCATCGTAACATTCAAATTTTTCGAAAATTCGATTTTCTCTTTGAGTCAACATTATATATTATTACTACATATTATTGCTTATTTTTGGTAGCTCTATATTCCAATACTGTTTTGGGGCGGAAACAAATCAGTCGATTGCGATAGAAATCAATATTTTTGGTATTTATTGGAAGTATACAATAAATTCTTCGTATTAGAAGCATACAAAAAAGTTATTAGATTCTGAACATTCGTAATATTAACACTTACAAATTGTCAGTTTTAGTAGTTATAGTATTTCTGAAATCATATGCTAATTATGATTACGCAAAGAGGAAATAATTTAATTTTATTAACTGAAAGCAAAAGTCTTAAAAATTTGTTTCTCCCTATGCAGAAAACATATCTAAAACTCCTCTGAGAATAAGACTCCTCCTTGAGCCTTATGCCACTTATTTAAAATGAAGCTAGAGTTGGTCGAGATCAAATCAATACCATAGCTCATCTGAATGGTTTGTTTGGAATTGGTTTGTTATACAGGGTGATTTTTTAAGATTTAAGTTTTCAGGTTGGCGGCACTGGTTGGTAATGGCGTCCAAACGTCATCTGTCAAAGTGAAAAGTGAACAGTATACTCTGCCACTTCATCATGAAAAGACGTTGAAATTTGTTATCAAAATTCGTGCTCTCTGAAAAATGTGCATCGTTTAATACGACCATTTTATGGTCGTCATAATCGACCTGCTCAATCAACAATTCGTTCTGTTATCTCCAAATTTCGCACCAAATTTACTTTGTTGAACACAAAACTATCAACTCTCATGCGTAGAGTGCGTACCGAAGAAAATATTGCAGCCGTAGCGACCAGTGTTAATGACGAGCGTGAAATATCAATTCGTCGCCGTTCTCAGCGATTGGGCATATGTTACTCAACCACAAGGCACATTTTACACGTCGATTTGGGTTTGAAAGCCTATAGAATTCAACTCACGCAAGAATGGAAGCCGAATGACCTGCCACAACGTCTAATTTTTGGTGAATGGGTCTTACAAATGCTCAATGAAGATCCGCTGTTTTATCGAAAAATTGTGTTCTGCGATGAGGCTCATTTCTTGCTGGACGGATACGTACACAAGCAAAATTGTCGCCACATGCCATACATGAATTACTGATGCATCCCGAAAAAATTACAGTCTGGTGTGGTTTATAGACTGGTGACATCATCCGTTCATTTTTCTTCAAGGACGACCGTGGAAGAAACGTTAACGTCAACGAACGATATCGAGCCATTATACGCGATTTTTTTTTGCCCCAATTGGCTGAGTTGAACTTAGTTGACATGTGGTTTCATCAGGATGGTGCAACATGCCATACTGCTCGTGAAACAATGGATATGTTGAGGGTTGAATTTGGTGAGCACCTTACCTCTCGATTTGGTCTTGCGAGTTTGCCCCCAATATCTTGCGATTTAACGCCTCTTGATTATTTCTTGTGGAGATATGTCAAGTCGTTAGTCTATGTGGATAAGCCGAACTCTATTGAAGCCTTACAGGATAACATAACACGCGTTATTCGTAGAATACGGGCCGAAATGTTCGAAAAAGTGACGAAGAATTGGACCTTCCAAAGGGACATTTTGAGATGGAGCCGCGGACAACATTTACATGAAATTATCTTTAAAAATGAAATGGCAAAGACCAATTTCTCGATTCCAACAAAATATTTTAATATTTGAGGCCAATTTGAGTGTTTTGTTCGATTAAAAAAAACTACGATTAAAAAATCACACTTTATTATCAGTAGTTTTTGAATTATAGTGTAATAACATCGCCTAGTATCAACTTGAATAAAGCCGTATGCAACCTGCGCACCTCATGCCATCAACATCGTTGGCAGAAAACTGCGAAGTATTACTGCAATCTTCTCAAGTGTTGAGAGTGGGCCAGCAACAGGTAATCTGTAGACATTAGAGAGAACAAATTTATTGTTTGTGAGGCTATTTACACTCTGACAACTACAACCTTGAAGTGCTGATCCACCTCATCTCTCTCTCAATAAAACTTATGATGCTACAGGGTGGTGCACCAATTGCAATACAATGAGAAATTCAAGTAAGTTTTTTTAATATTTAATTTATTGATTTTTATTGTGTACAAAAATTCAATTTTATTTTATATAACTAATTGGTTTTGATGATGGATGATAGAGCGTAAATTAACTTCATGATCATTCACGCACATGGAATACCGAATCGGAAAATTATTCATTGCGGCCTGAAGGGCTGAAGCCGGGATCGCCTCAATTATTGTTTTAATGGACTGTTTTAATTCAGTCAAATTCTTTGTTTTCGTTTTGTACACCTCTTACTTGACATAACCCCATAAAAAAAGACTGATGTAGTCAGGCCAGGTGACCTTGGGGGCCAGCGGAAAGTGGAGTTTCTGGATATTAATTTGTTTAGTAATTTTCCACCATAACCGATCTGTCTATGTGTGCAGTTTCTCTATCTTGCTGGAGCCAAATTCTGTTGAAACGGATAGGTTCCCGGAGCAGTTCTGGGTAAAAAAATATATTCAACATCAAAAAAGACTGGTGTAGTCAGGCCAGGTGACCTTGGGGGCCAGCGGAAAGTGGAGGTTCTGGATATTAATTTGTTTGGTAATTTTCTACCATAACCGACCTGTCTATGTATGCAGTTTCTCTATCTTGCTGGAGCCAAATTCTGTTGAAACGGATACGTTCCCGGCGCAGTTTTGCGTAAAAAAAACTTATTCAAATGCTATAAATAACAGTTGACAGTTGACTGTTGATAGTAGGACAATTTGTGCGCCACCCTGTACTAATAGTGTGATAACAAATTTAATGACATAGTCCTTTCTTGACGAACAAAAATGCAACTTTACGAGATGCCAATGCCATATGTCTCGCTGTACGGTGTAGTGACATAAGAGTTGTTAGTGTAGTGACACAAGAATGTTAGTAAAGCGTTGTGGGGTTTTTGGTGTTGTTTTTTTTTTTTTTGGAAAGAAAATTCTCTGTAAATAATTCTCCATCGGCGTCATATGAATCTATATTTACATTGATATGTTCATGCATATCAAAATAAAGCGATTGCATTGTGTGGATTATTTTGTGCGAATGAACCAAGACGCATCACTATGAACGTTTTCGTCAACGAATTCAACGAGTGACACATAAGAGGCCGACTAAACCTCTCTTAGAAGGACCAGACATTTGAAACTATCAAAACTTGAGGTGACGTATTGGAGAATGAGCCCAGAAAACTCTATCATTTTGCATTCTTTTCTACATACGACACATAATAGATGAAAATTTCAACTCGAGCTCCTTTTTAATTAGGAAAATAAGTGACAGCGTTTATTGAAACCATACAATTAACCGATGTACTCGTAGTAACACTGAACCATGGTTCAAAAGCCTGAGAAAATCATGTGAAGTATTGGCTGGCATTTCATTTTCATAAATACGTGCATTCCTTAGAAAGTGACTGTTACAACTGCAGCCCTCTCTAATGATGGCACAAATTGGAGTGGGCAGCGAGAGGCCACTCAGGTTCCCGATATGAAATCAATCTAGTTTATCGGTATCTTTCTTACTGGCACACCAACACAACATTAGTACTGTTGTTGCACTTGTATGCACATCAATGTTTATTTTGTTGTTGTCATGTTGTGAGTGCAGTCGCTGCAGTTGTTGCATGTGTAGGTAAGCGACAGCGCGGAATGGGTAAATGCTCTTGAATGCTTGTTGTTGCATTGCACTTAACCTAAACTTTTTTTGTTTAGTGTGACAGCTTAAGCAATTTTGCTTTATTTGCAAAAAAAGCACTAGATTTACTTTCCCTCATTGCAGTTGTGGGTTTGTGTGCTTATATATTAGTGTGCGTGTGTGTGTGTGTGTGTGAGTGTGCAACATATCAAGTAGGTGATTCCTTGTAACCCTTCCGTTTCCGATGACGTTTTAGTTTGGATTATGCTTACGCAGTCCTTTGGTAATACGTTGGGAGGGTAAAGTGTGAGCTAGACTACCGTGTTGCTTTCATATGACGTTTATGAGCTTATTATGAGAGGACGAAATATGTCCACCCATTTGTCGATGTCAGTTCATCTGCCTGTCCCTTAGTGCAGACAAAGAATCTTGAATCATTTATGCACAATCGATTTTTTTTGTCTTTTCCTTATTGTCTCATTTCCAAGCTTGCCATGGTTTTCAATTATCGTAGATTAATTATCGATTATCACTTGCGTATTGCCCAAACTAAGTGCTATGCCGTATTCTACAAAATTCTATCTATATATTTGGGGCGTGAAATAAAGCCTTGAAATGAGCGGCAATTTCATTTATGACTCGTTTTGAATCTGTCGAATAATAAACAGATTGAAACTAGAAAGTTGTGTAACAAACGATGTCATTGCTGTGCCGTTGTTGAATTACGGAATTAGCACATTAGTTGTAATTGCAAATACAACGAAATAGCTTTAATAAAAGTAAACTAAAACTAAAATAAAAAAAATTAAACAAATTAACTTTTTGGACGTAGTTTTGGAGGTTACAAACGAACTCAAGAAACTCAATTCGGTTGAGCCTTAAAGCTAGGCATTACTTTGTTAGGGATTAAATAAAACACACATAAAGCTAGGATTTCGATGATACTCTTTTTTCATTATTGTCATTATGCATGAAATACAATGTCATTTAAATAGCCGCCTCTGGATTGATAGCAGCAGTAGATAGTTTTTAAGTAGTTTTTGACTACTTTTTCGCATGTTTTGGGCGATATCTCGGCAATAACTTGACGAATGTTGATCTTCAAATGCTCCAAAGTTTGAGGATTATCCGGGCGAACACGATCTTTGATGTAGCCCCACAAAAAAGTCTAACGGCTTCAAATCGCATGACCTTGGTAGCCAATTGACGTCGTCAAAACGTAAAATTACGCTTTCTGCAAACTTCTCCTGTAATAAAGCCAAAATTCGTCGCGTTGTGTGGCTCGTGACGTCGACTTGTTAAAACCACATGTCGTCCAGTTTAATTTCAAGCCAAAAAAGTCGGTTATCATACGGCCATAGCGCTCTGAATTGAAATTCGGGTTATCCGCCACACTTTCGCCAACAGAAGCGTTCTTCGGTTGTTAAACGATCCATATTCCCTAAACTTTCACTAAATAAATATCACTTCAGATGACAGGTATTTAACAGACTGGCGGCTTTTTAAGCAGTTGAAGTTTTCGCTCATTCATGAACGTTTCGTTCATGATATGCATTTTATGCATATCATTGATTAGTTGTGAAAACTAAAAAGTTTCCTTGTGGAGATAAATAGTCATGAAGTACAGGGTGGCGCAATAGAACGTGCATATTTAAAAAATAGATTAAAAAATAAATACAAAAGGTATGGTTAAAATAAATCTAAGGCACTGTAGAGTAATAAATGGAGTTTATTTTTTAAAAATAACATCATCTAAATGGTGACCCTCTCTACGACGGCACTCCTCTAACGAACGAAACGCAAACGAAAATTATTGAAAACTTTCTTCAGTAATACTGGTGTAATGGCTGCCATTTCACCACGGATGTTCTCCTTGAGCTGAATGATGTTTCTTGGATTATTACTGTAGACTTTGTGTTTGAGGTGTCGCCACAAAAAAAAAGTCAAGAGGCGTCAAGTCTGAACTACGTGGGGGCCGTGGGATATCACCTCTTTTCGAAATCAGTCTGCCAGGGAACATCTGCTTCACCACCGCCATGGAGTCATTTGATATGTGACAGGTAGCTCCATCTTGTTGGAACCAAGTTATGGAATTCTCTATTCTTGAACTTTCAATGTCTGGAGCCAAAACTCCGTCCAACATCTCAACATAGCGTTCCGTATTAACCGTGAGGTTTTGGACCCGCGCATTTTCGAAGAAAAAAGGACCAATTATTCCTCTGCCAGAGATTGCTGGCCATACTGTCACTTTAGGACTATGCAATGGTTTCTGGTGTTTGATTTTGGGATTTTCACTGTGCCAGTAACGATAATTTTGACGGTTTATGAAACCATTCATAAGGAAATGAGCCTCGTCAGAGAAAAGGATATTGTCAAAATTGGAAAATCGATTTTCCATTTCCAGCATTTCATTAGCAAATGCGAGCCTTGCTATGAAGTCAGACTCTTTTTGTGTTAATAATTAAAATCCAATGTTAAAGTTCGTTGCAAACTTCGTCGCGATAATTGTAAGACAGACGTCATTTGTGGATTTCCTCGTACTGACTCCATAACTCTCTCAACATTGTCTTCGGTCCTAGATGTTCTTGGGCGACCATTTGCTTGTGGTTTAAATGTTGAACCGGTCTCT
>JAHXMU010000334.1:69954-108027 GCA_019455685.1 Philornis downsi
GTTTTTCGATGGAGTCTGCCACTATGTCATAGACTTCTTTTTGTTTTGATTACTATTTGTATAAACCAATTATTATTAATAATATTGATTTTTATTAAAAACAATTATATTTTGTTTCTATGACTGAGAAAATGAAAATTAAAGATTAACTTTTAAAATTTAATTGATATTCAAAAACTTAAAAATTGAATTGATTTTGAAAATCAAATTTAAAAATTGAGTTCATAGTAAAAACAATTTTATTAATGCTTTTTATTTTTTCGATCATGAAGATACAATAAAAATAATTATATTTCACCATTTATGGTAACAAAAACAAGATATTAAAACTTAAATTTCATTCAGAGAGTGATAGTAAAAAACATGTCTGTGGTTTACATCTCTTATTTTTACAGAAATAAATTTGTGATGATTGGTTTTGATAAAATGTTTTAACGATTAAAACACGTTGGTTTATCTAATATTTTTCCATAATAAATTTGCCACATCCCTACTTCACGACTGCCAAATGTGAACTGTCAAGACTAGTGTTTAGCAAAATGGTGGCAAAACAAAGTAGTATTCCTTCCCGACGGACACCCTGTACAACAACTAGCTAACTAATTAGCTGCTAGTATGACTGTGGATATATTTGCTTCGGCTTTTACAGTCAACAGGCATTTTTCTCGGAACAATTGTTGTTTTTCCTCTATTTGAGTTTTTGTCGTAATCAGGAGCAAAGCGAAGGAAGCCGTTTTGTGTGTTTTTTAAGAATCATATTCTGATTAATTTCATTATCAACATAACTGTCGCAGTTGTACGCAGAATGTGCTGCAACTATGGAGAGAGCATTTTTATAAGCTGAGCTTAGTTCCAGATGGCAGTACGAGTGAGGAAATCACCCAAACAGAGATCAGAACAGCAGTATTGCGGCTTAAGAACAACAAAGCTGCGGGCGCTGATGGCCTGCCAGAAGAGCTGTTTAAAACTGGTGGAGATGAGCTGATAAACAGTCTGAATCAGCTCCTAAATACGATTTGGTTTGAGGAAAACATACCCGATGATTGGAATTTGAGTGTACTGTGTCCTGTGTTTAAAAAAGGTGATTCAAATCTTTGTAAAAACTATCTCGGTATCAGTTTTTTACCCATTCCATATAAGGTTCTATCGAGTGTGATATGTGAAAGCCGTTTCTAACTGACCTGATGGACTGACCTGGTAAATCAACAACTGACCAGATATTCACACTACGACAAATTCTGAAGAACACTCAAGAAAAACAGATCGACACGTATCATCTCTATCATCGTCGATTATAACGCTGCCTTCGATAGCCCGATACGGCAAAATCGATATAAGGCTACGTCTGAGTGTGGAATTCCTACGAAACTTGTACAGAGTGATTTTTTAAGACTTAAGTTTTTCAGGTTGGGAGCACTGGTTGGTAATGTCGTCCAAACGTCATCTGTCAAAGTGAAAAGTGTACAGTATACTCTGCCATTTCATCATGGAAAAACTAACAAACGAGCAACGATTAAAAATCATTGAAATTTACTACCAAAATTCGTGCTCTGTGACAAATGGGCATCGTTTGATACGACTAATTTATCGACCTGCTGAACCAACAATTCGTGCTGTTATCTCCAAATTTCACACCAAATTTTCTTTGCTGGACATAAAACGATCGACTCGCATGTGTAGAGTGCGTATCGAAGAAAATATTGCAGCCGTAGCGACCAGTGTTATTGATGATTGTGAAATGTCAAATCGTCGCCGTTCTCAGCGATTGGGAATTTTTTTTTGCCCCAATTGGCTGAGTTGAACTTGGTTGACATGTGGTTTCATCAGGACGGTGCAACATGCCACACTGCTCGTGAAACAATGGACATGTTGAGGGAAGAATTTGGTGAGCACATTATCTCTCGATTTGGTTCTGTGAGTTGGCCCCCAAGATCTTGCGATATAATGCCTCTTGATTATTTCTTGTGGGGTTATGTCAAGTCGTTAGTCTATGTGGACAAGCCGAACACTTTTGAAGCGTTAGAGGATAGCATAACACGCGTTATTTGTAGAATACTGGCCGAAATGCTCGAAAAAGTAACGAAAAATTGCATCTTCCGAATGGACATTTTGAGACGGAGCTGCGGACAACATTTACATGAAATTATCTTTAAAAGTTAAATGGCAAAGACCATTACGATTCCAATAAAAAATTTTAATGTATGATGCATATTTGAGTATTTTATTTGATTTTTAAAAAAACTACGATTACAAAATCGCGCTTTACGTCTTTGTAGGATGACGCTGACTGACACGAAGTCTTCAAGCAAAGATATTAGCGAGCCTTTTTACACCAAACGGGGATTTAGGCAGAGCGACAGTCCACCGTGCGACCTCTTCAACATACTGTTGGAGATGATTATGAGGAATGCTACAGTTAACACAACTGGTACCATCTTTAATAAAAGCCATATGTTATTCGCATATGCAGGTGACATAGATATTATTGGCCGAAAGCTGCGTGATGTTACTGCAGCCTTCTCAAGCATTGAGAGGGAAGTAGCGAGAATGGGTCTGGTGAACGAGGACAAAACAAAGTTATTGGTTTCAACGAACAAAGAGTCTTCTCGTTTGGGACGCTGTGTGAAAGTTGACAACTATAATTTTGAAGTGGTGGAAGAATTCATCTACCTCGGTTCCGCTGTAAACAAAACGGATGATGTCAGCATGGATATAAAGAGGAGAGTATTGCTTGCTAACAGATGTGACTATGGGATAAGCAAGCGATTCAATGGTAAAGCCGTTGGACGCTGGACGTTGGTTCTACCTGTCTTGTTATATGGCGCAGAATCCTGGGTTATGATGCAAGCGGATGGGTCAGTACTGGAAGTTTTCGAGAGGAAAATATTTCGGAAAATATATGGACCCACCATCGTTAACGGAGAGTATCGGCGTCACATGAATAATGAGCTGAATGAGCTATATGCCGATATCGACGTGGTCAAAAGCATTAATATATTGCAATTGCGTTGGCAGGGTCATGTTGTGCGGATGGACCCAAATGCTCCAGCACGGAAAGTTTTCGACAACGAACTCGGTGGACGGCGCAGAAGAGGGCGACCAAAACACCGTTGGGAACTTGGTGTGACGAATTGGAGGAGAAGCGTAGAAGATCGGAGCGTTTTGGAATTATTTTCTATGGGAAGAAGAAGTTGTACTATACTACACAATCACTAAGAATTGTTTAATTTTTGTCTGCTGTTGAAATTTACTCGTACTGTTCGCATACTTTTATTACGTCGTCTTCCTGGGAATCAACCAAAATACCCAATAAAACACACATAATCTTCATTGTGTATTAAATTATTTCGTATTTATTAAAAACTAAAGATGTCTCTTATTATCGATTTCTCGTGTTCAAGTAGAGTTTTGTTTTTCTTTACAAAAAAAATATACATGTAATTTTTCCTTAATAGTGCCAGATACGTTCGGTTTCTGCTTTAATTGCTAACAAGAAATTGACTATAACAACCTAAGAAGTAAGATTCCTTTATATGTACATACAAAAGGGTTAAAAATTATGGTACAAGAATAAAACATTCTAGAAAGTTTTAGAATTTTAGCACCCAAGGGTAAGAAGTGAGTGTCTGTCGGAAGAACCAGCAGCGCCAATTGTCTCCCTCGTGCGGTGCGTCCGTCTGCAAACTGGCTCCGAAAGCATTAGCGATAATATCTGGAAGTGGAGAGAAATGGAAAAATTAGTGTGAACTGGACTTCAAGTCGCATTACAATGCAAACAGGATGTGCTGTGCTGGAAAGAAGCATCAACATAAATTGTTCCAAACAAAGAGCAAAGTAAAATATTTCGGTTTGTGTCTGAAGTTAGCATTGTCTGAAATTACCAAAACGCTTGGAAATGCTCAACGGATATATGATGACTATACAATATGAAAAGGATATGAAAAACGAGAGTGCATTTATGTATGTTGTAGCGAAGAGGGCTGGGATGTGTATGGATATGTCACTGCATTTACTTGTTGGACAATGAATCACCTTCGGCTTGAAGTGTCATCTTGCTGGACCAGGTGCTTACATGTGTGCTAACCTAAAAGCGGGAGAAACAAGAGGAAATGTTATATTAGTTGCTAGTAAGCTGGCTACAACGTCAATGAACAAAGGCAATGTCAGAATGTCCTGTTGATTCTTACCAATGGAGACATGTGCAAGCGAGTTATGTATGCAAGCAGAGCAGTTGATACACTAATGGAAAAACATGATATTAATATATGTGTCTGGCATCTTTTTACGTATTTACATTGATTTCTGAATCGGTCTGAAATAATAGGAAATAGATAGTGGCAGGCACTGTCTCTTTTGTTTTTTTAGAAATCTATTGTACTGAGGGATGACATACAAAGGCTCAAATGAACAATGAAATGGGGAAATTATGAACTTTTGAAACAAAATTTTGTTTTTATGACCCGATAAACAATAAAAAAGTATATGTTTGGAAAAAAATATTTAAACGAAACCTTTGGACTGATCTTATGCTCCAATCTCATTTTTATACCCAGCATTATAAGATGTTGTTCTATGTTTATGTGAATGTAATTCCGTTGTTAATATCTAGAAATGATCAGCTGAGATCTCATAAAATATAAATAACTTTGATTTGCGTAAAAACTGATGATCGATATATACAGGCTTATCCATGTAGTAGTTTTGAAACTGCAAGTCTGGCAAGGCTGTCAGCTGTTAATTAGCTGTGATCTGAGGTGTTATTTATTTAGTAAAAGGTCTGCCATTTGCGAATATGAATCGTTTAATAACCGAAAACCGCGAAAAAGTTGTTAAAACTTACTACAAAATTGGTGATTCAAACGTCACCACTTTTTGTGCATTACGAGGGTGATTAGAGTCGCCATATGCGACCTATTGTGCAAGGAATTGGCAAGATAGTGAAGAAATTTGGAGAAGCTGGAAGCGTTACAGATGTGGTCAGGTCTGTGTATCATCGTAATGTACGCACTGACGAATATATCGCTTCTATTAGTGAAATTTTGGCGGATAACACGAACTTCAATACAGAGCGCTATGGCCGTATGATAATCAACTTTTTTTGCCCTGCAATTGAATATTATGAACTGGACAATATGTGGTTTCAACAGGACAGTGGAACGAGCCGCACAATAGCACCACGATTTTGGCTTTATTGCATGAGAAGTTTCCAGAAAGCGTAATTTTACATATTGGCGACACCAATCGGCCATCAAGATCGTACGATTTGACGCCGTTAGACTTTTTCTGTGGGGCTACATTAAAGACCGTGTTTACGCAAATAATTCCCAAACGTTGAAGCATTTGAATACCAACATTCGTCGCGCTATCGCTGAGATAAAGAAAGTTGTCGAAAACTACACTGCTGCAAGCAATCAAGAGGCGGTCGTTTAAAGGACATTAAATTTTGTACATAATGGCAAGATCCAAGCTTTGTAATGATATAAAAGTTTACTTTTACTTAAGAAACCGAAAATGGATAACGCGGTGTATTTTATGTATATACATATACAATAAAACTTATGTAAATTCGGTCTGATATAACTTAGGCTGTAATTTCGAAAAAAACTGATGCTCGGTAAATATAAATATATACTCGTATATTCTACTTTTACACCAAACGAGGATTTAGGCAGGGCGACAGCCTATCGTGCGATCTTTTCAACATACTGTTGGAGACGATTATTAGGAAAGCTGCAGTTAACACAACTGGTACCATCTTTAATAAAAGTCATGTGTTACTCGCATATGCAAATGGCTTAGATATTATTGGCAGAAAACTGCGAGATGTTACTGCAGCCTTCTCAAGCATCAAAAAGGAATCAGCCAAAATGGGACTGGCAGTAAACGAGGACAAAACAAAGTTATTGGTTTCAACGAACAGAGAGTCTACTCTACTATAATTTTGAAATGGTGAAAGAATTCATTTACATCGGTTCTTCCGTAAACAAAACGGATGATGTCAGCATGGAAATAAAGAAGAGAATATTGCTTGCTAACAGATGTTACTATGGGCTAAGCAAGCGATTCAATGATAATGCCCTCTCTCGACAAACTAAAATCCGACTGTATCAGACGTTGGTTTTTCTTGTCTGTTATATGGCGCAGAATCCTGGGTTATGACGCAAGCGGATGGATCAGTACTAGCAGTTTTCGAGAGGAAACTATTCCGGAAAATATATGGGACCATCGTCGTTAACGGTGAGTATCGGCGTCGCATGAAACGTATTAATATACAGCGATTGCGTTGGCTGGGTCATGTTGTGAGGATGGACCCAAATGCTCCGGCACGAAAGTTTTTGACAACGAACTCGATGGACGGTGCAGAAGAGGTCGGCCAAAATTCCGTTGGAAGGACCAGGATTTTGAAATACTATCGAAACTTGGTGTTACGAATTGGAAAAGAAGCGCAGAAGATCGAAGTTCTTGGAATTATTTTCTACGGGCGGCGTATAATAGATAAGTATGTCTACTCCAGTTGCCAACTAAGAAGAAGATATGTTCTGTATAAATGTACCCGTATATATTTTTAAAGTACTGCCCGAATTGTGAGCATGCTTATTGGAAACCTTAAAATATACTCATTTCTATTGAAAAAACGGACTAAGTCAATATGACGTATGAGAAGAGACATTTTTAGCATGCTTAATTATGCGGCGATTGATCGGAACAACATTCTCTATACTGTGGACTGCAAGTAACACAAGTGGGTGAAATCCAGTATTGAAAAATAATTGCCAATACGAGAACTGAACACAGCTTTAGAACAGTGAACATTTTCAAAATGTTTTCTTAAAACTATGCCAACTATTCATTAAATGAAAACGGTCTACAATGGCAGTTGATATATACAGTAGAGGATTATCTTAACCCTCATAGTTTCTAAGGCGTTCTATTGGGCATGGTAATTGACAAAAGCTAAAAAAATTAATTTTACTTTAAAACTGTAAATTCGTTAATTTGCGTATGGAAAGATTGTGATCATCTTGTGTTCAGTGGGGATACATCGGCCACGGCGCCATAGACTGCGATTGTCTCAAGTTGGTTTAAATTTTTATTGTAAGAAAAATCAGCTCATACAACTTTAAAGTCCACCCTTTTCAAAATTTGAATTTTACAAAATTTTTCTAACGTTTTTATCTTTCATTCGTGATAGTACAGGGTAGCTCACGAATCGTCTACTATCAATGAAGATTGTTATTTAAAGATGTTGAAGAAGTTGTTTTATCCAGAACTGCGTTGAAGATGTATTCGTTTCAAAAGCATTTGGTTTTAACTGGTTAAGGCGAAACTCCACTTTCCGCTGGCCCCCAGGGTCACCTGGCCTGACTGCACCAGATTTTTTTTAAGGGGTTATATCAAGCAAGAGATGTACAAAACGAAACCAATGAATTTGATTGAATTGAAGTAGTCTATTAAAACAATAATTGGGGCGATCTCGCAATGAATAATTTTCTGATTAGGTGTCGCATATGCGTGAATGAATTGAAATTGTAAAATACAATGAAAAAAGTGAAATACATTGATTAAGTTATTTGAATTTTTTATTGTAGCGCAATTGGTGGGTCACCCTGTACATACTACTTTTTCGTGATAGTATACTGTGAGCTTTGGAAACCGGATGAAATCCCCGCAGGAGCTAGTGGGTTTGGGTCAAACATTAAAGAAATAAGATACCAATACGAGCAAAGACAGCAAAATTTATTTTATTGTTCAGCCACTTTCCATTTTCTATCGAAAAAGAAGACTAAAAATTGTGTCGATTTATGGATTGGACTATGGCCAGGGTAGACAGTTTGTTTAGAATAAGTGTGGAATCCACGAAGACTAAAATTTTGGAAAAAACGCCAGGTTTCCCTTTGTACTCTATATTTAGTTTCTAGTTTTGTGACAATGTATGAAAAATGCTTAATATAAGTAGATATTATTTTTTTTGAAAATTTATATCGCGTCTTAAGCTTCTAAGTCGTAAAGACCTATTTAATATCTCATGAATAAGATGTGAGAGAGTTTCTCATATTCAGTAAGCTTACATGCATTCTATTTATTTAGACTCGCTCAGTGGGAGCTACAGTACCTATATAACTACGATTCCAAATGTCACAGTTTGAGAAGTATTTACAAGACTTGTCAATTAGTCGACTACTCGAAGTATTTGACAGACACATCGAGGTGACCGCGGCTCATATAATGCTAAGTGGCTGTATGTGGAGTTGAACCCGGGATCTTGCGAACGATAGCCTCTTGTATTTGCTATCGCGCCATGGTCAATCAAAACGGGCTCGAAAAAGAAAACCAAAAGCAGCTCATGTTTTTCACCGTATATCCAACAGTTTCTTTGATTTAACATCAAAAAAAAGCCAACTTGACCATTTTACCTCGAAGCCACCAAATTTGTCCCATCAAATTTAAATCGTTTAGGCAGTATATTGTGATACATCTTATTAGCTATCTTTCATCTATCTCATCTATCATCTATCATCTATCATCTATCATCTATCATCTATCATCTATCATCCATCAGCTATCATCTATCATCTATCGTCTATCATCTATTTGAAGGCGATTATTTTCAACTTTTTACTAATAAGACGCAAATTTTCGCCAGAAGAATGTTTAAAGTCGAAATATTCTATATGACAGGTAGTTTTTGGCGCATCCATGTATTTAGCGATATGTCGACACGCCAGCCATAAGTGATGCAAAAGGAAAAAACTACCCAATTTAGAATGTTCAGAATTTTTCTAATGTTTTCATCATTTATATGTTAATAGGCGTAAAAGGTTTAAAAAAAGGAATACTAATTTACACTTGGAAATAGGGCAGTCATTATACTATTTATAACAAGAAGCCCATTTGACAGACGGGTTTTAGTATTTTCTATTTCCAAAAATGTTGATTTGTTTCATTTTCGCTACGCTCTAATATTTATATATATTTATTTATATGCATCCAATATTTAGCTACTCATTTCTGAATTATTTATATACGCAGATTGGAGAAATAGCTTTCTCTTTTCTGGTACACTTTAATTTTCGAGAGCTAACGAAATATATTTTGGTAAAATTGCCTAAGGCCAACGTTTGATTTTGGTTAGGTTTGATATCAACATTTCCAACATAATAATTTTCCAGTTGACACAAATCTAGTTTTTGAGATATCGTAGAAACTATTCCACTTTTGATTAATTTGAAGACCCTTTTCATATGTTAAATTTTACCAGAAACACCAATTTATTTGCTTCATATTAATTAATTATGCTGGCCTCAAAACTATTTAAAATTTTACTGGTCAATTGAAAATTAGACTTTTAGTTCTGATCAAATATATTTACAATACTTTTATTTAATTCTTCAAAATATATTTACTTCATATTTAAGTAGAGCCAATATAAATTAACGTTAAGCTGTTAAATCTGATAAATGAATACTTTCCTAAGAATCCCATCTGGGGCCGTCATCAGAACGAAATCAAACAAAATTCAGTTTCTGCTATCCGAACTAAAGTTATTGTGTGTAATCTACTATCTGGATTCTGATTTCGATAATTGCATGCATGAAATTGCATTCAAAACGAAATTGCAAACAATTTTGAATTATATACTCGAAATGAAATTGGAAATAGTTTTATTTCAATTTCAGTTTATGAAACGTTTTGTTTGTAATGCATTTGAAATTTTCCAATTCCAGAAAACAGACACCAGTTTTAAGTTGGTGTGATCTTAGTTTTCTAAGATTCTGATATCGTAAATTTAGAAAATAAATAACGATTTCAAGAATTAACGCCATTCGCAATTTAAAGCCAGGTTTTGTTTTTATCTGCCAAGTAATAAAACTACAATAAGTGCCTCTCTGTTAAGAATAACCCAGCAAAATTTTTTGGAATTGGTTCTGGCAACATTAATTCTAGTATAAATTCCATGGTGATGTGTCCCCGTTCTATATATTTTCTATATATATATATATATATATATTATATACGTATATATATATATATATATATATTCTACATATATTTCTCAATATGTTGGGAATGAACCATTTATTGAAAAATCAAAGAAAACAAACATAAAAAAATCGATTCTATACTTTAAAGTTATATATAAAGCGACATTTTAAATATATTTCCGGAACTAGCTGTAGTTCAAAAGAACAGCTCCATGTTTAATTTTACGGGAAAAAGCCTGTTGTTTTTGGCACAATCTCAAATAAAAATGATCAATGATGGAATCAAAATTAGAACACATTCTCGGGCAAAATAAGTAGTTCTTTAATCAATTATTTGCAACAGAAAATTTTGCTGGGAAGTTAAGAATAAGATTTCGCTTTAAATTCTCGAATGAAAATGTCGGATTTATCACGTTTTTAAAGAGATGCCGAATCATTATGGGGTTCTGGTTTAATTTCAGGTAAAAAACGAGTCAATAACCTGCCAAAAATGTACCGGGAATTGATTATTTAAAAAGCCAACTTAAAGGGAATGCCAAAATTATTTTTGTTTTTGAGACAACACGACGCGTGGTTGGAGGGCGATCTGTTGTTTCGATTTTGTTAGTTCATCTGAAGAATTTACGAGTTTGACTAGTAAATTCTAGTCAACAAGCTCCGGAATTGCGCTCTTCAACTGGGTCGAAATGGAACGAAACATGTCAAAGTCAATGTAATGTTGACTGTTTTCTTTGATTATCGCAGTTGTGTGCACTCGGAAATTTTGCCAGAAATTCAGATTGTAAATAAAGTATATTATCTGGGCAGTAGAAGGCATTTGAGAAATCAAAAATTATCAAAAAAGGCCAAATGTGTGGAAAAAAAACCTACGGACATAATAACGTACCATCCCATAAGGCTATTTTTGTGCATGAATTTCGAACCAAAAATTCAACAACAAAATAAAAACAACAAAAATTCAATTGAAATATCATCGCACAATCATTATATTTATCTAGTATGACTCCGGCAGGCTTTTTTATTTTGCAAAAATTCAAATTATAGGCGAGACATAAAAATTCGAGACAAGATATAAAATGGAATTCGAAGGGATAGTTGAAGCCTTTTTCGGAAAATTCATTTGAAAACTGTGTTAATAATCGGATTATTAGTTGGCATAGCAGTATTATTTCGGAAAGGATCTACTATTAAGGCAATATAACAAATTTGAATGAAAAGTAAATATTATGTGTTTTATTGAGCAGTTATTGGTACTTTTTTGGCAGATCGTATGAAGCGGCTTGTTGTTTCAAATATGAATCAGACAAAAAATTCGAAATTTCTTTTAAGTAAACTTATAATATCATCACCTGTAATGAATTAGCATAATATTCACCGTTGATGGTGTTTCATTTCTGATAGCTAATCAATAAAAATAATGCCATGCGCATCCCAAAAAGAAAAAAAACAACCGTCATGACCTTGCCAGCAGATAGAAACTACTGCGTCTTCTTTCAACAAGATCCTCCCATTCCAGTCCACTGCTTTGACTGTACTTTTGTCTCAGGTGTAAAGTTGTGGATCCATGTCTCATGCCTTCCTTCTTCTGCTCTACTGAAATATCTTCACGACGCTGTTTTTGCCCTATTGAAAGCAAGCGCGGCACCCATCTTTCGCCTAGCTTTCTCATCTTCAAATCTTCGGTCAATATACGATGTGTAACACTTTTTGAAATGCCTAAAAATTAAGGTAGCTCATGTACCTTCAGTCGACGATCATCCAATGCAATTTTGCGGATTTTCTTAATCGTGTCTGGTTTAGACACCTCAATTGGTCGTCCACTACGGGTTTCGTTTTGGCAGCTCGTACGACCTCGCTTAAACTCTCCCACCCAATATTTTTTTAGTCGTAAGTGAAGGAGCAGACTCCCCTAGAGTGGAATCTATCTGGGCTTTAATACTGGTTGGACTGAGACCTTTCAAATGGAAATATTGAGTAACATAACAGTGACCATTTTTTTGCATGTTTCCAAATTCACTGAGATCGTTTACTTTTGATGGCTAAAATAAAAGTACTAAACAATGTGGCGCCTTGAAACTTAAAACATATTTTTTGCCGCTTTCAGCAAAATAATTTGTTTTCAAACTACTGGCACCATCTATAGGTCAAATTTGTTAGTTTTGGAAACGCCTTTGTATGCTTCCAGCAAAGTTCAAAATATCATTTTTTCAAAATTGGAATTAGAACACCTCAAGACAGTATGATGATCGCTAATACAAAAATCATTTCGAAATAACCGTCAAAGTTAAAAGTTACAGTTTATCGGGCTGGATTTTACTCTCGAAATATATTTTTCGAAAATTTTTTTTGCGTAACAAATGGAAGTAGTAGAGGTACAGCAATATCTGGCAAACTGAAAATGTTTGGAAGAACATGAGTCAAAACTAGGCTGTGATTCATAAATTGCTTACTAAAAACTTGCTATAGGATGCCGTGAACTATTGTGAATATGTCGTGATTCTATGGCCTAAATGTGTTTAAATGTGATTGTGATTGAAATGCAGTTCTTACATACAATACTTTTCTTCTTTACAATATAATAACTACTCTGTAATGTTGTTGGTTAAATGCAATGCATACAATTGAACAATAATTATAATTTGAAATGCATGAAATGAATTTGATATCCAGCAATTGTTTATTTGAGCCAGTGCATCGCTTTAATGCTAATGAATGATGGCGATGATGGATATGAATATCCTGATTTGAGATCAGGAAATGGGGTGAAATAAAACAACTTTTGATTAAAATTTTCATTTTTTCCATGTGTATTTTTTTTTCGTTTTTGTCTTTTTCAAAAAAATGTTATTTGTTTTTGTTTTACTCAAATTTTGCAGTGTTCTGTTGTTGTTGTTGTTGTATTATATAATTATTATTATTATTAATAACCAATTAGCTGTTGCTGTTTTATGTTTTTATCTTGTTGTTGTTGTTGTTGTTTTTGGTTGCTTACAATAATAATTCTTTGTTTGTCTTCATCAATAATTCATTTAACTAAATTTAAATAAATGAGTTGAATCTCATGTTCATTCATTTGCCTCATTTCATTTATTTCGTTCTAATGCTAAAGTGTGAGTTTGTTTGTTTGGTTTTGTTTAATAGTTTAAGAACTTCTTTGCAAACACATTCATTATTATTATTATTTTTTTATTTACTTTCCTTTTGTATGTTTGTTTTCAATGTTTGGTTGTTGCTGTTTCTTATTTTTTTTGTCGATAATTTTTTTACGAGCTTTTCATGTTTGTAAGTTATTCATTATTATTGTTAATTAATATATAATTACTGGTTTTGTTTTATTTTCTTGTTAATCATAAAAGTCACAACAGTACGCAGTTCTTTTTTTTATTTTAAATTTCATTATTATTATTAATTATTTATTATTTTTAATTATTAATAATTATAATACTTTGTGAATGTTCATACCACTTAAGTGTATATGTGTGTGTGTGTTTGTGTGTGTGTGTGAAAGAGAGATAGAATATATTTAAGTTCTTGTGTACGAATGTGAAAATATTTCACACTATTAATTTAGAATGTAGACTAAATATACTCGCATACAGTGGGCGACAAAACTATGGAAACAACGTTTTAAAAATCTTTTTTTCAAAAGAAATGAGTTTTGGTTGTATTTTTATAAATAGTAATTAATTCAATTAATAAGTGGTAACACATTTGTTACAAAAATCTTTAAAACTTTCTGCAAAATTTAGTGTTTTTGTATGACAATTATTTAATGTAAATGCAAGTCAAGACATTTATTTCTGTTTATTTAGTTTATAGTTCTTCTTAGTTTACAAGTTTTCTACTCGTAATATGATTTAATTTTAACTAAAGTGGCCACCATCACAGGATTGTTGAAAATAATTGATTGCAGTAGAATTGTTGTGGATGAATTTACTGCAAAAGAATACTTTTTCGACGAAAAAGTTGTCTTTAAACAAAAGACTTGTTATGGAAATAATGTGCAATAGTCTAAATTCCATTAAAAGAAATTGTAAATATCAAAAGTCCTAACAGAACATATGGTTCTCTTCAATGTCAGTACCGAATAATATAACATTTGCGGAGATATTGTAATGCATACGTTGAGAATAAGATTATTTAAATGAGTTTATTTTGAAAATGTTACACTGAATCCAAATGTTTGTATACAAATTCCAAAACTGCTTTCAAACAAAAGTTATGTTTTGGGACAATGAATTCCAAAAGCTTTGCTTTAGACTCATGTAACACCAGTTTTACAGGTTGATATTTCACGGAAAAAGAAAAAAAAAAAACAATCCTTTTCAAATTTCTTGCTCTTTACGGCCATGTTTGCAAATTAAAATTACGCATTTGGTTTCAATATTAAAATGTTATATTTTTATTTTTATTAAAAGCTAAATTTTTTCAAAATACGTAGCTTTAGATTTTTCTTAAAATTTACACACATGTAGCTAAGTTTGTTAAAATTATGCCTGCCCATATTCGTAATGGTATTTTTCACGATTTAGAAGTTTTACGATTTTTAGTGCAATGACTGTGGTCTGCAAGGAATAGACCAGACACTGCACACTAACGTTTGCAATGGTCGTTAGGTAGAATGCGTGCAGATTTATTAAATTTAAGAAACTTTTCCCGTTCATGGGATGCCAGAGAATTTGTTTATTTGACTAATACCCTTAGTGGCAGCGAAAACATGGTGTTTAATTGTAATTAACGATTTCGTAATTACATTTACTACCATTTTAAGGAATGAATAATCCTTAAGCGATCTTTACATCCTAACCTACCTAAAAGCCTCTAATTAGTCTTAATTTCTTTATTAGGACACCAAGTAGAGGTTTACGTAGTCCTTTGAAAGATTTGATTTCAGCTATGGAATTCATTATAGTGCTTATTATGAAAGATTTTACTTGCATAAATCATTCTATATTTCAAAATTAGTTGGAATATTGTGCAAATCATTTGAAAGAGAAATGCATATTATTAGTTATACGAGTATGTATACAAATTTGGCATTACAATAAGAAAAATGTTTAAAAAATTATTTGGATTTTGCAGAAACGACTTTTAATAATTTTCATAATGGGTTATAATGTTTAATATTTAAAAAAGTGTTTGGATTTTGCAGAAACGACCTTTAATAATTTTCATAATGGATATAATATTTGTATTTTTCACTCATCATAAGAAGATATTCTATGGAATTAGATTTTCGTTTCGATTATGAACAAACTATATTCAATGGATATGAACAAATTGTATTTAATAGTTCAATAAAAAAAACCAGCTTATGTCGAAGCTACCAAGTATAGAAGAACTGTTTTTAACACAGTAAATAACTTCAATTACATCCGATTCAACCAATTCCTGTTGTAGTTTCTGGACTTGTCATCAATTCTTAAGATTTGATTCTCAATGAGATTGTTAAGACATTCGAACTTTCATAACTACCTTTTTAAAAATTAAATGCTAAAAGCCAAAAATAGAGACTGTTTGACAAACTGCAATATTAATTTTAACACCATATCAAGTCGATTTAAGTAGTAAAATTAGTAGACAAAGTTTAGCGTTAGACAGATAATATCTTTGGTTTGTCAGTTGGCGACATTAATGTTATTAAGCGCTGACACTGGCATCGGAAACTCTTTCGACGAAAATTTTCGACATACTGATGTAGCTTTCGCAAGCTACAGTAAGGTCAGAATTTCTTTTCAGCTGAAAATGGAATTACTATGACTTTCATTACGGATGACCACAATAACAGTGTTTCGATCAACGAACTTTGACATGTGGTGATGTAGCTCTCTATACTTAGCCACTGCATGTCTTAGGATTTGTCATTGATCAAGAACATCGTTGCAGATGCAATATTACCAAGTGAATTACAGTGAACGACTTGGTCGGATTTATCGAAAGTTCACTTGCCGTCAAGGAGTATACTTTGGTAGCCGTTCTAGATATAGAAGAAGCGTTTGACAACGTTTCTTCCGATGCGATAGTCGCAGCACTATCAAACCTGGCAGTAGACGTCAGTATTAGGAGGCTAGTGTACGAACACTTAGAGACATCCTTTAAAGAACCCTTCTCACTGTAACGAAGTGGGCGGGGAAAACGGTCTCGGAGTAAATCCAAACAAGTCCGTAGTGTTTATGTTCACCAGGAGGTATAAGATTCCAGCTGTGGATTCTATCTCCCTAGAAGGTACTGAAATTCCTTTGGCGGATTGTGCAAAATACTTTGGCGTATTATTAGACAAGAAGCTGAATTTCAAACTATTTATTCTGGGCAAGGCGAAAAAGGCCACAGTGGCGCGATATGCGTGCAAAAAGGCAATAGGGAAACAATGGGGATTAATGCCTCGTATTGTTCACTGGTTATATACTGCAGTAGTAAGACCGATAATGTTGTATGAAGTTATCGTCTGGTGGAAGACTCTCCAGAAGTCCACATACTGTAGAATACTGGACAAGATCCAGAGGGTAACTAGTCTGTGCATCACTGGTGCGCTCCGTAACAACCCAATATGATGCACTAAATCTAATTTTGGATTTGCTGCCCCTGGACATAATTAGTATGCGGACTTCCGCGGCTACGGCATTAAGACTAAGAGAGCTGTCGTAGTGGTCAAACAGTGGTTGTGGTCACAGTGTGATCCTTAAAATGGTGCCTGACATAACAGGCACCAGGTAGGCTTCGGGGTCTACTCCAAAGGCCTAGGGCTAAGTATAGCAAGAAGACTACCTCATTACTGTAGCGTTTATCTGGCCGAAATTTTGGCCATTAAGGAAGCAGTAGAATGGTTGAGGTATAACGTCCTCACCACGGTGGGGATTAACACATTCTCTGCCAGTCAAGCTGCCATTAAATTTCTGGATTCTGTCTTCTTCAACTCAACATCAGCCCTGAAATGCCGCAGATCTCTTAACGAGATGGCTTAGCGTTTCAAGATTCACCTTAGGTGGGTGGCGGGCCACACGGACGTACCAGGGAACTGCAGAGGAGATGAGCTGGCAAGACTAGGAACAACCTTACAAGACTAGGAACCTAGGAGCCGAGTTGAAGTCCGTGGACATGTCTCTAGCCACTTGCAAGCTCCTACTGCAAGATAGAGCATATTTAGCAGCAAATGGTAGGCGAGCGTAATCAATCCAGGCAGAGGCTGTAATCAATCCAGACAGATGTGACCTCGTCTAGATCTGAAGCGTTCACACACACTGCTGTTGCTATCAAGATCCGACGCCTCATTACTTGTATCCGTCATGACGGGACACTGTCTGATTGGAAGACTTACAGTGAGACTGAAGGTTCCGACTAGTGACTTCTGCAGGAGTTGTAGTGATAAAGAGGAGGATAAGTCTATAGAACACCTCCTCTGCAATTGCCCCGCGCTAGCGAACAGGCGGAGATCAACACTGGGCTCTTATTTCTTTAAGGACCTAGGAGAACTGGACTATGTAGATTTTGTCCGACTTAAGAGCTTCTTGGTGATGGTTCAACGGGGGAAACTAGGGACAGCCATATCTCTAGTTTCCGTCGTATCACAATGGACTATGCGGTCTAAGTGAGTCTGTCTATTCAGAGTGAACACTAACCTAACCTAACATAACCTAACCTACGGTGAAATTAAGACATTCTTAGTCATTTCATTAATTTTATTAATTTTTAGAATTAAGAAGTGTTTTTGCTTTAGATATTATTAAAATCAATCAAAAAATATTCGTGTGGCCGTGTTTTCCTTAATGCATATGTCGGTCATGATCATATTCTATTCTTGTTTTTTAACTCACAAATTTTCCGGGAATTTGCGAACGAAAATCCTGATAGCAAAATTAGTAAATTTTTTTGCGAAAATACCGTGATGCATTCTCTTCTTGAAATTGCAGTTTATTCGAGAAATAAAAAATTCTTCGAATCACATGATTTAGATATCGTTAAACTGACACGCTTTTTATTTTTAGGCTCAGTGAAAGCAACCTATTGCTAAACGAAAATTGTCATCGTTAGTTTTATAAGGTTTGACAGGACTTGGCGATTACTCGATTACTCCAAATGTTTGTCTAAGAATCGAAGTGACTGCCACTCAAAGAAAGAAGTATGATTGTTGTATCGAATCTAGCCCACAGCAGTCGGGTGCCTGATAGTAGTCTGCAGTAGCCATGGCGCCAAAGACGACCATATAGTTAATTATAACTTGTTATTACTTGCAAAAATATTAAATTGTAAATTGTAAAAACAACGAATTAATGAAATATTCTCTATAAAAAATTAAGTAAATATATTCCAAGCTTTATGTCTTTAAAGCCTTTATGAAAGTTAAAAACATGTAGACTAAACAAATCAGTCGTAGAAGATGACTTCAAAAAGATATTCCCAGTAAAAAAAGAACATCCAGTTTAAAAAGTTAAAAAAAAATCCACTGATGGTAGTCTAGAAGTAGTACAAAAATTGATAATCATCGATGGATTTAACATGGGCTGGTCATAGGAGGGATGCTATTGCTTTTGACACCTTTTCACTGTCTTTTCATCAGACACCCTCCTTGGCAATGCAACTCTTTAGATCTTTTGTTAACAGTTTTCTTCTTTTTTTAATCAATTAATTAATTAATTAAACTAATTAATTTAAATTATTAATATTAATTAATTCTAATTAATTAATACACCAATTTTAAACACATTTTAAGTTTTTCGATCTAAAACAAGGAAAAAAAAAAATACTAAAAATGTTTAATAATCTTACAATGACTGTCAGTTATAGCGCCTTTATTTCTCCGATCCCTTTGATGTAATTAAGAAGAAGAAAATATGTTCATATTGCATTTGTGAAAGTTATGAAAATACTATTCTTTGGAATGTTTAACATTCTTACAATGACTGTCGATTATAACGCCTTTATTTCTTCGGTCCCTTTGAACCGAAACTAGCTTGCCAAGAAGAGGAAAATTCACTCATATTGCATTTGTGGAAACTAAATATGAAAATACTATTCTTTGGAATGACTTCCACTTTTTTTATCTAGGTTATTTCACTAAAACCAACCATTTATTGAGAAATTTATTCTCTGTAAATGTGAACTTTTGACAAGATGCCAATGTTTTGTCAACAACTGTAAGTAAGCATATGTATTTGCGTTTGTGTGTGTGTGTGTGTTGGTGTATAAGATGTATTTGTATTGTTAAAATTATTATTTACATTATCTTAGTACTATTTCCATTTTCTTTTGCTTGTGTTAGTATACCATTTCCTATACAAAGTAGAGCTTAAAGTAATTTTAGAATTTGGGTTTGGTTTCTTTACTTCTTCTATATAGATCTTCACATCCTTTTGCAAACATCCTTTCTTTGCCCCCTCAAAAACATCCCCAAGGGAAGCGGGCAGAGAGGGCAAATGCAATGAGTTTAGAATCCTAAACAATATCAACTCTTAATGTTTACATGTATATGTATATGTATGTACTCTATAAGCATGTATGAACTGTTTCCGTTTGACTTCTTCCATGCCAAGGCTTTATTCGTCTACTTCGCTGTATGTAAATGAGTTCGATTATGTGTGTGAGTGAGTGAGCAATGGGCAATAAGGAATGAACAATGGATGGATATAAAAACTATCCATTTCAATTGTTTTCGTTTGGTTCGATTTGGTTTGGTTTTATGATAATGCAAGTCCAAGATCACATTTACATTTACTGTGTCTCTACATTTGCTGTCTCTTTGCCATTTTGCCAAGTGTTTTATTATGATTTCGGGTGCGTTGCTACAGACGAAACAGTTCATACCGCCCCTGACAGTTCCTGGGACAATAATTTCACCATTCTGGTGTGTTGGTGATGGTTGTTTTGCCGTTTTGTATTTGTTTTTGTATGTTTAGCGGTAGTATTCCTTGTTGTTGATTGCCCTTTTTGGAAATTTTGTATTTCTTGTTGTTGTTGTTGTTGCTTTTGCTGTTGTTGTGAAATTGTGTAACAAAATACATTTAGCAGATATTATTTTTAAACATATGTACACTTATTTGCATGTCTGTGTGCGTATATGTATACATGTGTGTGTATGTGTGTCAGAGTGTATTTATGATAAATTCATTTAATTTCATTTATTTTTTTGGTGAAAAATTACATGATTTTGCAAATTAATTCATTTAACTAACAACTGGTAGGTTCAGTTTAGAGATATGTGTTTTAACACAAATGTCAGTTTGTATTTTTGTTCAATTATTTTTATCATCGTGTATGTATGTATGTACGTGTACGTGCATGTGCGTGGACATCGATAGAATTAAATTTTGTACACACAATGCGTATGTGGTGGGTCCACCATGGTCCACCTAATCCCTAGAAACGCGGTTATTATTATTAGAAAGGGAAGAAGGAACACCTTTTTGGGTAGTAACTGCAAATAGAGTTTCATTCAAATAAATACGTTTGAATATTTAATAACTACATTGGTGGTTTTTCGAGCGTAAAAGATAATTGCAAATATAATTGTTTTAATCAGGCTCACACAAAGAGGCTTTGTTAATTATTTAAGTTAGTAATTATTTAAATAAAATACCAGTTATTTAAATAAAAAAAAAAAAAGAAAAAAAAAAAACAATAAGAAAGATTAAAATCCGTGGCCGTTTATATATTCATCTGGTGAATGAATGGAAAAAAACTAATTTTTGTTTGTCAAAAATGTGTGAGAAATATAATCAATGAGCCCTCAATTTGTAACGAACTCAAAAACTGATTGATTTGTAACTAAAAAAATGGGTCTTAAGCAAACTTTTGGTTCTCTACAGAATGCCAATGTTGTATAACAGGAATTCAATTTAAGCCATGATAAATTATACTAAAATACTTAAATTTGGAAACACAATTTTAACATTGTAATATTTTACGGTTTCTAATTGTTGAATCGAACTTTGTATATGAGAAGTTTTCATGGAAACTACAGTTGACACAACAAGGAACATTGTTATGCTAGTGTTAATCAATACGTATACGATTGTCGTACATATGTAGTTGTATATGTATTTTTTTTCAGCGCAAGTCTGATAATGTAAAGTTCAATTATTACGCATGTAAAATTGGTCTTCTCTATGATTTTCAAATATATTTTCAGAGTCTTGAAGATGATCCCCAAATAGAGTCGACATATCAAATTCGTTTATATGATTTTCAAATACGTTTTCAGAGTCTTGAAGATGATCTCCAAATAAAATCGAAATACCAAATTCGTCAATATAATTTGATGCCTTTTCAGAATCTTGAAGATGATCCCCAAATAGAGTCGAAATATCGAATTGGTCTATGTTATTTTCAAATACGTTTTCAGTGCCTTGAAGATGATCACCAAATAGAGTTGAAATATCAAATTGATCTATGTATATGATTTTCAAGTACGTTTTCACTCTCTTAAAGGAACCCGAAATAGAGTCGAAAAGTCAAATTTGTTATATGATTTTCAAATATATTTGCGCACTCTTGAGGATGATCCCCAAATAAAGTCGAAATATCAAATTGGTCTATATTATTTTCAAATATGTTTTCAGTGTCTTGAAGATGATTCCTAAATAGAGCCGAAATACCAAATTCGTCTATACGATTTTCAAATACGTTTTCAGTGTCTTGAAGATGATCCTCAAATATAGTTGAAATATCAAATTGGTCTATATGATTTTCAAATACGTTTTCTGAATTTTGAAGATGATACCCAAATAGAGTCGAAATGTCAAAGTTTTTATATGATTTTCAAATACGTTTTCAGAGTCATGAAGATGATCCCCAAATAGAGTCGAAATGTCAAATTTGTTATATGATTTTCAAATATATTTTCACACTTTTGAAGATAATCTCCAAATAAAGTCGAAATATTGATTAAATTATAAAAAAAATGTTTGACAAAGAGTTTGAGAAATAAAAGTTATATAGAAATTTTAATCCTTGCAATTTGTCCTTAAGGTCATTCTGGAGGTGTGAAAATCTTATAAATTCATATAAAAAGGCTCTCACTTCTTAAAAGCGACGCCAACATTATCCTCCAATATATTTTCATGCATTCTGGTTTCAAAGATGCCCACTACACGCTTTTTTTGGGTTTTTTTATTTTATATCTGCGTCCGTTATAATAAAGTTCCTTCAATGAGATCCTATCAGTTTTTATGTCCAGTTTTTATCTCACTTATTATCTGAGTCTGTTATAATAAAGTTCCTCCAATGACATCCTACCAACTTTGATGTCCAATGTTAATCTCGCTTTTTATCTGAATCTGTTATAATAAAGTTCCTTCAATAAGATCCTACCAGCTTTGATGCCCAATTTTAATCTCGCTGTTTATATGAATCTGTTATAATTAAGTTCCTTTATTGAGATCTATACATCTTTGATGTCCAGTTTCTGAAATTAGTTTCCATCCTGAGAAGTAATTCTATTGTATTTCGTTTTTTCTTTTTCGTATGAGTTCTTTTTGGAATTGTTTCCATATTAAAATGTAATAGTTTCGATATTTTACTCCAGGCAATGTTCGATATTTTTGGATTTGTTCACTAATCCCGTCCACACTTTTCTTATATGAAATTTCTTATGTGATGTGATCATTCCTGCCAAAAAATGTTATATGTCTTATCATAAGACTACATTAATTTCACTCAATTCAATCGCATTTTCAAAACTTTTAAAGCTGTTTATAATGCTTTGAATACTCGTATATTGTAGATATTGCGGATATTTGTGCGGATTTCTTGAACATTCAGTTATGTCAAATTCAATGCTAAATTCTTGTTTATCAAACTAGAGGTGTAAAATATTTTGTAGCTTAATTATAAGCTAGAAACCTGACACAATTCATTAATTCGACAAGAATTAATTTATATTTTATACATTTTTAAATGAAGTAAGTGTGTTTTTTTTTAGCAAAGAATTGAATTTCCTATCGATTTTTTATACATTTTAGTTTTATTATTTGAATTTCATATTAACTTTATTGCAAATACTGATAATGCGATGTGGTGTACCCGAGTTATAGTATGTCAATCGTTGAGACACCATGAAATTCATGTGACTTCAAGACATTAGTCGGTGCTTTTATGTCTATACAGATTATTACAGTCGGCAAAATAATGTTCACAGAGAAGACTCCCTGGTTCTAATTTTGTCGAGAATAGCCGCTTCGAAAATATTACAATGATTTATAAGGCTTTTAGTTTTCCCGGAGGAATACACACCTCTATATTCATATTCGGAAACGTTGTTGAAAGTGTTAACCTCCAGCTAGCCAATATTCTACAGTATTAATGGTGTATTCTTTTTGGCAAAAGGTACAATAGTTTTTCTGCCCCGTTCCTTAAAGAATGGTTTGTTTTCTGGCAATACATTACAGTATGATAAAGTTTTGTGCTAAAAATGTCAATTTCTAAAAATTAAAAAATGTTGATTTTTTTGCATTCTATTATTTTACGGGTGTAGAATACTTTTTCTTTTATTTAACTAACATTGTTTGTTGTTTATATATATTAAATATATAAAAAAAGTGGGCTCATATGCCTGGTGTTCTCTCAAAGATTGAAAATGCTTATCCGCTGTAGGGACGCCCTGTTTGTTGGACAAACGAATCTAAAGTCATAGTTTTTAACTGAGTGAAACATATGAAGTATCATGTGAAAATGTATGCAGGAATCGTCATCGAAAGTCCTAAAATTGTTTATATTTGTTTCAGTTTCACAAATCTAAATCAAAAATACAAAAAAAATTTCATTCTGATTCCGAATCATGTACAATTCTGATTTGAATTCATACTCCCGAAACAAAATTAGAAACAATTTTGATTTTGATTCTGTTTATGAAACCTTTTTTGCATTTCATTTTAAATGTTTCAAATAAAATCAAAAAAAGCACAACATTTTTATACAACTGTAAAAATTTCTGAAAACTTAGAATCGTAAATTAAGAAAATAAATTATTTGAAAAGTTTTTCATTTTCGAAATTAGGCGCCAAGAAATAAAACTATGTTAGGTAGGCTTCAGCTCTGATTGTGGTTAAGAAACGAAATTGCATAAAACTCGTTTTAAGTTTTTAAATCGAAGTATATGTTTCATTATTCAGAATCAATGTGAGTTTCTAATTTCATTTCAGGCAAAAAAAAAAAAAAAAAAATTCATATATAAAATAAATCACTGCTCAATATGAATCAGAAACAAATTTCTATAGTATTGTCGTTTGAAATGACACTACAATGTGAAAAACGAAACGAAATTAAACTTTCATGAAGGTGTTTGCCTCTATATTTTCATATGGACGAGGTAAAATATAATTTTTTATATTGTTTTCTAAACCAGGAAATGGTCAAAGCATTCTATTTCATAGAAAAGATATCACTAAAAGAAAATATTTGCATAATTCTAATTAATACAAAGATTGATGGGACTTCAGAAGTTACCACGTGTATAATAAACGTGTATATATCATAAAATCATATATGTGAAATCGTATTAGCAGTTTGGAAAAGGCAAAGCAATAGCAAAATTTATTTCTTCAAATATTGGCTATCATTTCTATTAGTAACTGCAAACTAATTTTATGAAGAATTGAGTATGATTTTAAATATATATTGGGCTTTACCCTAACTAATTTGATTGCCCGATTTGTTTCTCTTAGATAAATAAAGTTGACTGTGTTTTTTCCCCCAGTTATCATATCTATTCAAGTTAGGCTATAAAATGAAATGGACATTATGGCGTTCATTTTGCTGACGTCGTGGCAGTTATGAAGATGTTTGCAATGCAATCAGACTTCGTGATGCTTTTTGGGGTTTCATAATTCCATGAAGGTTATGATATTGGATGTGTATACGGATATATAGAACATATAATTGATTAAAAGGATATCGAATAGGTCCAGTAATTTTAATATATCATTTTGTGGTCCGTTTATGTAGGGTTATTTATTTAGTAGTGTTGCGCCAAATAAAAAAAATAATTAATTAATCATAGTTAAATTATTGAATTGCACATTGTACAAAACCAATTTGAATTTTTGTTTGTCCAAAAATTGTTTTTGGTAAATACCAAACTAGCAGAGTGTGAACACTCTAAAAAGAATTCACATATAGTTATCGATAACTTAAAAATGTATCCCCCTTGATCGTATCCATCACTAGTTTATTATTGAAGAAAAAATTGGAAAACAAAGTTAAAGCGTCCACTTCGCAAAAATAAACAAAATTGAATTCGACGAAAATAAAGTTTCATTTGGGGCAAAAATCATTGCTCGATAAGTAGTTTTAACACCGCCGGTCTGGCAAGGCTGTCAGCTGTTAAATAATTGTTATATAAAGTGTTATTTGTTGAAAGATTTGCCATTTACAAATATGGATCGTCTAATAACCGAAGTAAGCCTAAAAATAGTTAAAATTTACTATAAAAGTGGTGACTCTAACTTGGGCTTTTGGTCAAACAAAATTTTCTTCAGCGATGAAGCTCATTTCTCACTCGGTGTTTACGTTAACAAAAAAAATTGTCGCATATCTGGCTCGGAGAACGCAGAAGTGATGAAAAGTTTCATCGAAATCACAGCTTTATGTGTGTTTTATTTAACTTTACTTTTGAACCCCAAAGTAAATGAATAATCCTTTATTTGTTATATTTTCTTAAAGAATAAAAAGATGACTGAAACAACCAAATATAAATTATTTCAAACAATGAGAGGCAGGCAGGCAGACAGGTTGGTGCGTTTGAATAATAATGGAAACGTTTAACTTTTGGTCAAAAGTGAGAAAGCTTTTAAACTATTCACGGGTCCATTTCATTTTAATTTTAGAAGCTATTTAGAATGCAATTTCTTACATTTGCCGTTATCGTTAGCAATGAAACCAATTATATGATTTCATTACATTTGTCAATTGCAAGGAAATCCACCAATTGTTCAATTATAAATAATCATTATCATTATTAAATCATTTCGGCCGTATTCTTTTTAAGGTAAAGAATTTAATTTAACTCAAATTGCTTACTTCTGTACTAACTTATTTTCACTTCTGTTGTTTTTTAAAGAAAGAAGTTTCCCTACATGAAACATTTAAAAATTATATTTGGTATAAAAAAAATAGTTGTGATTCTATTGCATTTCAATAGCATTGAATGGTAGTGAAATTCTTTTCACATTTCTTAGCGATATGCGATCAAACTGTTAATCAGCCAATCCGATTAACAACAGTCACATTATTAATGAATTAATTGATTAATAATACACTTGAATTGAACTGAACATTACATATGTTTTAACGACTCACTGTAACTTTTATATATTTTGTATATTTCTTTGTTATTTTTCTTACATACAAAATATTATTAATCAAATTTGGCTAGACAAAACTCAAATTATTTGATTAATCAACAAGAAGTTATAATTTATCGACAACCATTCGATTATTCGAAGTACGCATCACTAAGTTTGATTAAACGACTAGTCGCACATCCCTAATATTTATTAAATGAAACAATTATAATGAAATTTCAGTGGTATTAGAATTTATCCGTATGCAGTCCGCAATGATTTAAAAACATTAGAATATAATTGAAAAGTTTTTGTTTATTTTTATTGGTGTATGAAATAGTTTTATTTGCTCATAATTTAATTTTCAATTAGTTCATATGTATGTGGTTAGGTTGCGGTTGCTTTCTCTTTCACACAATCATCATTAATTGCAAATCCATTGAATCCTTGAACTTGGCTACCTGACAAATTGGACTGTATTTTAAGTAATTTAAAATATTTTTCTACAACATTTACTCATTTATTTTACATATATGTTGAACCCGCTGGTAGGATGGTATGTTGGCTACATTTGTCACTTTTCTGTGATTTAATTCATGCCAGTTAGCCTGCCCAAAATGATGACCAAATCATATCTTATTTGCCATGACCAACTCTATTTATTTACACTTTCGAATGTCAATGGCGTTTTTTTGTTTTGTTCTATGACTTTAATAAAGAATATGCTATCGGTTTGAATTTAACATTTTGTGTTGCAGTTGAAAATAATTATTCTATATTCCATAAAGAATAAAGTGGAATCCCTTCGATATCTTGATCTGCATTTGTCTAAGTTGACCTGCAAATTATCAACAGTAGCAGGCTTGGCTTTATTTCTATTGCATAGTAAATTTTTCTTCTCAGCCATTATACTAACGGCAGGCGGTGTTCAGGTGCTACATAAGTGGACCGATGGAATTTGGTGTGTATGCGTGTGTGTGTGTGTGTAAGGGAGGTCCTTGTCATGTGTATTAATAGCTATACACACAAGTTTTGTGTTAATTACTCATTAAATGTATTTATAGTAAATTCATTTGGTTGTTGTTTCATTTTCTTTTTTTTTTTGTTTTCTCTCCTAGATTTTTATTGGTTTTTTGGTTTTTTCGGTTTTTTTATTTTGTATAATTCGTCCTGTTTGTTTGCTTGCCTGTTTGCCTGGTTTTTATTTGTATGCCTGGGTTTATGGTTTCTCGTGTATTGATTTTGTTTTATTATTACAATTATTAACTGATTAATATTAACAATGATTTTGTGTTTTAATGTATTAACTTTTGGATTCTCTGTTGTTGTTGTTGATGTTGTTGTTGTTGTTATCGTATGCATGTATGTATGTATATCATTATTATTGTTGTAGTTGGTTTTATTGTGGTTGTTGCCATTGCATTATTAAATTATTCTCATTATTAATTATTTATTCGTTTCCTAGAGTCGAGTTTTTGTTTTTTTTTGGTTTTTTTTTAATTTGTTACAAACAGTTATTAACATTGTTGTGTTTTGTGTTGTTGTTGTTGTTGCTGGTGTTGTTGGCGCTTTTAATTCAACACATCCTCGTTCTCTGATTTATGTCAATGAATCAATGCCTTTGTATGGGTGTGTGTGTGTGTATGTGTGTGTGTGAGTAAGTGCACGTAGTGTGTAAGTGTGTGTGTGAGTGTGTGTGTGTGAGTTATTAATGAATTGTGTAGGCTTTAATTTAATGTTTCCATAGAAATTGACATTTTCAATACTTATTTTTCTTTTTCTCTTTTTCTTTTTTTTTTTTTGTTGTTGTGTATTTTCTGTTCTTCTGTTTGCATTCTCATTATCATTATTAGATTTATCTACATTTAGGGTTTTGGTTTTTGTGTTTTTAAAATTAATTTATATTTTTTCTTTTTTTAATTTACTAACAGAACTCTTGGAATCCGAGTCTTTTTGTTGTGTGTGTGTTTGTTTAATTTCATAATTTCTATTTTGTTTTTTGTTTTGTTTTAATTTTTTTTTTTTTTGGTTTTGTCTTTAATCTTTCTCTTCTTGTTCTTGTTGTTGTTGTATAAAATTGTTGTTTATTTAATTTGGTTTTGTTTGCTTTTATTCAATTATGTTTGTTGTTGTTGTTGTTGTTGTCTAAAGTGCTTTAATTTAACTATGTAGTAAGTACCTGTTTTATTATTGTTGACTTAAAAAGTTCACTTAATTTTTAATTTCATTTCAATTTTTTTTCCTTCTCATTATCCTGCTTCTCTTCCTACCTTCTACTCAGAGTATCTCACACCGTACATGCATGGGATGGAGAGACAACGTTGATGGCGCTGCCGTTGGCAACGGATGGGTAAAGGACGAGAGGTGGATCCCTTGCCGGCGCCATCATCGCGGTACGTATTAGTATAGATGTATGTACATAAAAGATTAGTCAGGAAAGGGAAAGGATTTGGATTTGTATGTTAGACACTTAGACACTTTGAACGGCGTCTGCACTTCTAAGGAACTTTGGGAGTGGGTGGCAAACTTCATCTCATGGGGCTTTGACCGTCCATATAATGGAGGCCGGGTGTGATCTTTCGAATATTCATATATTTTGTTATGCCAATATTTCATTGTTTTCCTTTAACATATATACAGTCTTTGTTTAAAAGTAACGTTTACATAAGTATTTTGTATTTGTATTTGTTGTTATTCACTTTTATATTATTCATTCAATTGCAAATACAACTGTCTATCTATGGCCTTAGTAGGAGTGGGTTGGGAGGTGTAAACTAATGAGTACACTGTCTTATGTACAAATATTTACAGTAATGCTTAGTTATCTACACACCGAAGATGATAATCGAATGATTTGTGAAAACTGGTATGTTCTCTGTTATCATACTGCCTGATGCCTGAATTTTGTTATTCTCAAGGGAAGATTGCTGGCTAATGATCGTGGATTTCTAATTATACTTAAAATCAAAGGTTTGATGCAGCTTTAAAAATATGCCCGTGGGTGGATTTGACATAATTTTACGTGGTCTTGTGTTGAGTTCATTAATAAAAACCTCTGTTTCAGATGTGAATATATGATATTCTACACTAGAATTTCGTCCAAATGTGTTTTTTTGCTATTCAGTAACCTCCTTAGAAATTATTTGCCTCGGAAATATTTTAAAATGTGAATCAAATTGCCGAAATTCCTGCACACTTTTCCAAACATTTATTTTGTTACAAGATCGTGCAACAATAATCAGTGGAGTAGATTGTAGAAGATGGCATCATATTGATAAAATAACCGGTGAAACGAAAACTAACAATGTTTGCCAATAATGGTGCTCTATTTAGATCAACTGCTCAACAACATAATTAATGGAACAATTGTTGATCGTTTCTATGCTCGTTGCACGGGAAAGAAATCCTCGAAACATTGTTTTCTCATAAAAGATAATCAGTTCTGCCAACTTGATTTCGTGTTGTTTACCAACACTGCAATCATAAGGACACATATTTTTACTTCATCATATGCTTGCTATAGCACTCGCAAAAATTGTGATATAACTTTTTTGGCATAACAATTTTCTTGTCGAAATGAAACATTAAAATGTTGTAAAAAATCTTATAAAATTGCAGGCACAATCAGTTGTTTACGAGTATATTAATTGTTTTACGCTGCAACTGTTTGCAAATCAGTGTTGAAAATTGTTTTCACCAAAAAAGCGGCAAAAAAGCGCCTGGTCAAAAAAAGGTATTTAAATTTTTACGACCACTTTTTTCATAAGGAGATTCACCGTGAAAAGTATGAGTAGTACCAGCTTCTACGTTTTATTTAAACCTTTGTAAGTCTATGAATTGCCAATGCAAATTATTTAGGCGTACTCATGGTTTCATGACCGTCGCTTGGAGTTCAGACCTCAACATTCCAAAACAGGTGTCCACAACTATGTGCAAGCAGTGCGCAGATAAACGCAGTATGAATGATGCATCTTTCGGTGTGTGTATGTGTTTGTGTGTCTGTGTGTTTGCATTTTGACTACCCTAACCTAGCGTAATTGTATAGTAATGTCCTATTTAGCTTTCTTATCAAAAACTTATAATCGTAAATATTAAAGTATCTCCTTTTCTGGGTTCTTCTATAATTAATTGATGTGAATGCGCGTGTGTACGTTTGAATGTAACTGGGTGTGTCCGTGAGCGCGTCCGTGTGTGTTTGTGTGAGATAAGGTGTCGTTCAAATAGTTTTTGCATCATTATCCATGTCGTCATCGTCATCGTTATTTTCGTAGTCATCATCACTGTCATCGTTATCGTCACTGTCATCGTCAATTCGTTAAATTTGTTCTAAATTGTTTAGATTTATTTAAAACTAAAATATCAATATCGACTACTTTGTATAAAATCACAATATTTTTTTTTTCTTTTTTTTTTTTGGTTTCTCATTTTGTTCATGTAGTTTTGGTTTTTCTTTTGTTTTGTTTCGGTTTTGTGAGATAACTAATCGAGTTTAGAATACGAATGTGTGGATCCAATGTGAATATATTTTATGTACATGACAGATCCGGGACAAAGATCATTGGACAAGTTGTCGGTGAGGGCTGAGTTTGAAATGGGATGCGCTTGCAGTGGGGCTTAACGGGGTGGTTCGCAGCATTAGCAGCAGCAGTAGCGGCGGCGGCAGGGAGATCAGTGCAACGCCTCAAACGTGTGGGCGTAACAGTGAGGGGAGTGCTGCTGCTGCTGTTGTTGTTGAGATGGCTGCTGCTGGAGCTGGAGTTGGTGATGGTGACTGCCGGTGGCGGTGGTGGTGGTGTTGGTGGTTGGGTGGCCACTGGAGTTGACGTTATACTATCAGTGCTTATATTCGGGATAACGACCATTCTCCATGATTTGCCCGGATTGGCTGTTGTTGCTGCTGCTGGTGGTGGTGTCGCCTTGTAGTTGCTGCGACGGCTGCTGCTGCTGCTGCTGTTGCTGTGGATGTGGGGGGTGCTGATGCTGCTGTTGGTGTAGCTGATGCAATTGCAGCTGCTGTTGAGTTGTATCGCCCTGTATAGTGTAGCGCCGGTTGATGGGCTGGATAACACTTCCACTGCTTTCCGTCTCCGTGGAGGGTGGTGAGGGGTAGTAGTCCCTCTGACTTACAGCGATGCCATTTGGGACGACCGCCATATTCGCCATATGGGCAGTGATTGCCGCCGCCGACGACGAAGTTGTATTGGCCGCTCCCACCGAGGATGGATGATCGCCGTGGTGCTGGTGCTGATGCTGGTGGTGGTGGATAACGGTATTCGCCGATGCCGCCCCCGAGGTGTGCGCGCCGCCGTTGGATGGTTGGGAATCCGCTGTTGTACCGGCTAGCGGCTGCTCCATTACCACGACGGATACCACATCCTCACTCGCCCATCGGGCTAACTGTTGTTGAGCTTGAATAAAGTCATCACTAGAAAATAATAATCATAACAGGAACAACGGTACACGGAGTAACCAAAACACAAACAAAGAAACAAAACAAACGTCGAGAGGAAAGGAAGTTGTATGTTCACACGCACACACACACAGACACTCGCGCACGCACACACGAACACAACGAAATTTAACGCAATCCGATTATAAAATCATAAACAGAGAAACATGTACAGTTAGATAGAGAGAAACAGATAGAAACAGAGAGTGAGAGAGCGAGAGAGTGACAGTGGTGATAGCGTCGAACAATGTGGTTGATGTCGATGATGTGGTAGTGTGGATGTTATGTCAATGTTTTTGTCACATGAGGTTCATGGACGGATTGATGATTAATGTCGAATGTTGATGTCGATGTTGATGATGTTTGGACGCGTGCGTGAGGCGCGACACGGCGTGGTGTTCGTTGACAAAGAGCACAGCGAAATAAAGAAAGAGATGACAGAATAACGAAAACGAAAGACAACGACATTATTCACACACGGACTTGACACCCAGGGGCGGAAAGTTAAACACAAAAGACTGGGATGACGCAACACTACGGATGGACTAGACGGGAGGAGACGTTCGGCATACATACCTCTCACTGTCGGGAACCTCGCGAGGATCGAGACGCTGGTCTACCATCGAACGATCGTGGTGATCGGCACTCTCATAGATGCCGTCGTCGTCCTGATGCAAATGCGTGTGCGATGAATGATGCGATGAATGCGGACCGTGCGTGGCATGGCCATGGGCATGCGAGTGATGTGCATGGTGGCCGAAAGCATGGGGTGAGTGTGATTGATGTGAAGGATGTCTACTGGCTGTAGTGGGGTGTCTGTACCTTCCATACGAGAATCGAGACTCCTCATCGGCACGCGGTCGACAACGACTGCTGTAAGACGGATGTATTGTTGCAGTTTTTTGCGATTGTGTTAGTTGCTGATTCGATCTGCGCCGCATCGTCGTGGAAGGGGGAGAAAGAAGAGTTCAAATTAAACACAAATAGCTGGCATGCCTACGAGTGTAAAGGGAAAAACAAAACACAACTACTTGGAGCAATCTGTTCTAGGTGCCTATCTTTATAGCCAATTGATTGAAAATTTTCCCCTCATTTTTGCAATGCCACTGACTGCCCACTCTTGCTCTACTCATCAACCTCTTCGCCCTCTTTACCTTCATCACACAAGATATTCCACGCCATAGCGATAGTCTGCAAGAGATTTTGAGAAATTGGTTCATATTCACATTTTACTTCATGACTACGTATGAATGCATTTCTGATTTCTAGCATACGAATATGTTCATCTGATTTTAGTTTTGATTTTGGAAGTTGGTATTTGGTATATTTATGCAGTGTATACATAGTTAAGGGATAGTTTAGCATTTTTATGGAGGGACCTTGCGCAGCAGAACTTCGCCGTCGGCCACGCCTTGCAGTGGCGCGGCCTATGGTGGCGCCGACTACACGATCGTGGCCCGAGGTTCTGCGCCGAAGGCCGGCTCTTGAAAGCGGGTTGCACAACTCTTAATACGTAAATGTGTATATGCTTTGCTTAACGGTAATCAATCATTCAATCAATATGAATCAATTCAATTCCTAAGGTACGAGTACGAGTATACCAACCAATAACATTCGAAAGCGTTCTCTCTTATGTATACGAGTAGCTATGCCAAAAAATAGACACCTACAATACAGCCCCAACACAATACGAGTAATTGTATGATGCAGAGCAAGCACATTACTGATTTACTAACCCTTGCGAGGATTCACTACAAGCGGCTGAACTATCTAATCTATAATGGCGATCGCCTTCGGTTTCCGAAATGCGAATGTCCTCCGAGCCGCTAGGGCTCATGTGACGCGACGAGTGGTGCTCCAGCTGGCGTATTAGATCCTCGAGATTGCGTATGCGCAACGGCCCCGTGGCGGGTGCGTCCTCGTCCTCGGGAGGCACCTGCTGTTGCATCAGCGGCTGGTGCAGCTGGTGCTGTGACCTGTGGTGGTGCATGATGGGGCCGCCGTGCGACGCGGCCATGGCTGAGCCGGACATATCGAGCAGGGTGTGCTGTGCCCCCTGGTCACAAATGTTCTCGCGCGAGCTCGTCTTTGAGCCACTCGAACGTTTGTACGGTTCCGTTGAGTAGCCAAGTTGCGCCGTGGCGCACTCTTGCAATGTTTTGCGCAGCATTTCCTCACTCAGACTGCCGCTGCCGACGGGCGTGTTGCCTGTGCCAGTGCCGCGGTGAGAGGCGGCATTGCGCAGGGCCTCCAGAATGTCCTCGTGATAGCCGTTCAGTGACTTGAGAGTGCGCTCGACTTCGGAGACGGCGGCACCGCTGCCGGATGCCAGGGTGCCGTCTTGTGTGATCAATTCCAGATTATCCGACTGGCCGTCGTCGTGCACGCCGGGTACGATGCCATAGCCATGCTTCTTCAAAATACCCTTTTCTGTGGAGGAGGAGAATGTTCAATCTTGATTGTCATTGTTTCACACTACATAGGTACATATGTATGCATGTAAGTAGTTATGTACTTAGTATGTATTTACAAGCAGTATTCATTTATTTAGTTGGAGTTCTTTGTTGACGTTCATGTAAATTGTGTACCAAAGGCAGACAGACAGACAGACAGACAGACATGTGAGAGACAATGTGGCAACTCAACTCAAAGTATCAAGTACAGAACAAAGTGCAACACAACTTCAATTCTCACGGTGCCAATTGCAGCTTTCCTCAACTGACTTACACAGACATACTCGGATAGTGCAGTGTCCCCCGCCCCCAAAGTATCGGCCCACAGTCCACGGCACTTTTCTTTGGGACTATCGGGAAGATCACTGCAAATGCTTCAATTTCATTTCACTTTTGTTGTTGTTGTTTTTGTTTTGAAATATCAAGTAGCATGGAATATTAAACAATTTTATACTACAACAATGCATTCCTCGTTATAAGAATAAACAATAAACATTAAAAACATACATACACACAGACACAGGACATTATTTATATTAAACATTTAAACTTTATCTAAATATGTACGTAAATATGCGTGTATTTAGGTGTGCAAATAGGTAGGTGTACAAAAAAGAGAAAAAAAAGAAAAGTGAGGACATGACCGGTCCACTGTTAAGGAATAATTCCGAATAAATTTGAATAAAATATGTCCAAGTGGTAGAACTTATCATTAATTCAATTTGACTTTAACATATAACATTGCTATTAGGCTGCCTATTGTTGATTACTGAATATGACATCAGATTTCTGTTATCTAACACGTTTCATTTTCAAAGTTCCTAACTATAGCCGATCTTGGATTATCTACTGTAATACCGGGTTATCCATTTCGGTTTCAAAAATAAAGTTAAATATGGACCTTCTCATTATGTACGGAATACAATACAATGTAATTTAAATGGCCGCTTCTGGATTGGTTGCAGAAATGAATCCTTTTGAGGCAGTTTTCGCACTGAACTGAAATTCGGATTATCCACCAAACTTTCACTAATATTTCGCTAATATTTTTGGCAATTTGGTGTACATTGCCATGATGCACAGTTCTGATCACATACATCTGTAATGGTTCCAGTTTCTTAAAATTCCTTTATAACCTTGCCAATTCCTTGCACAGTAGGTTGATTATGAAGACCATCATCACGCAAACATATTCATATTCGGAAATGGCAAACCTTTCACTAAATAAATAATGCTTCAGATGACGGACAGTAGTCTGACAGCCTTGCCAGACCGACGGTTTTAAAACCACCAAATGGATAAATCGTTACATGAATGACCTCTGGAATATCTGAGACCAAGTCCTAAGATAGCCTTAATAGATGCGAGAACAGCCCGTTTCTTTCTTTCGCATTTAATGACTAATCACTTTTTTTATCAAAATGTGATTTTAAGTTAATTTAAGTGCAGAAAGGCTAAGATAAATTTTTGGCATTTCGGACTATAATAGCGTGATCAAAACAAAGAATAACCAAGCAGTACAGAAATTTCGACCTGGTAAACTGACTTCCTTCTACTTTCGAGCAATGTCGGTCTGCTTTGATGCAAAATTGTTCAGGGTGTCACAACGAACGTGGCGATTTCATTCCATTTTCAATCTGAACTAAGTTTCATAAACGCCAGACGCGTATTAAATTATGCAGGTCTTAATGCAAACAAAGTAAGAAATGAACTGATTAAATAGCTAGTTTGTATAGAAAGCGCCAGAAAGAGCGTAGTTATTCGGTAAATTTGTTAAAATTTTGTCAAGCACTGCAAACTGGATAAGAACATAGAATATTGCAGCTTACCAATTACGTGAAAATTAAACTTCGTAAAATCGATCTATATGACGATCTCGGATCAAGCCTTACAGACCAATTGAATAAAAGATTGAATAGAAGATATGATCCTAATATTATATGGCCTAAATCGATCAATTGTGTGAGAGTCACCAAAAAGAGCATAATTACTCGATCGATTTTTCTCAAAAAATGCCAATCATTATAAAGCTGGAATCCTGGTTATGGCACCTTAGCAGTTGGAACTAACAGAGAAAAGATTGATTATCGGAAATTTGGCCAATTTGTGAGGGATGTGTCAGAAGGGCTGTGAAACTGCGTTTTATTGCAATTCCTAGACACCATTTTACTAAAAGATTTGACTGACTTTAGGTTAACTAAATAAAAGTTATAAACCTAAGATATTAGTCTGTGCAAAACAGGTTTAGGAGCGTTGCCTTGTATAACAAATAGCCAAATAGCCCGACAGACAGACGGACATAATTAAGTCGATCTAAAAAGTTATAAAACACATTGGGTAACTGCTAGTGCTAGTTTTCGGCCACTTTTTCGCACATTTCGGGCGGTACGTTTGGGGATTATCCGCATAAATACCGTCTTTGATGTAGCCCCACAGTCTAACGACGTCAAATCGCATGATCTTGGTGGTCAACTGACGTCGCCAATAGGTGAAATTACGCTTTCAAGAAACTTTTCATGCAACAAAGCCAAAATTGGTCGTGTTGAATCACGTTTGAATCACCAGTTTTGCAGTAAGTTTTAACTATTTTTACTCGTTTTTCGGTTGTTAAACGATCCGTATTCGTAAATGGCAAACTTATTACTAAATAAATAACACTTCAGATCATAGGTATTTAGCTGCTGACAGCCTTGCCAGACCCACAGTTTTGAAACCACTAAATGGACAACTCTGTATATCCCTTTATTGCTTCGGTTGAAGTAAGGAAAATCGATTGGATACATTTTGGAATTGTGGGTGCCTATTTATATAAACAAGGGTGTGATAGTTAGAATAAACAGGTGGGTTCGAGCCCCGATACAATCAACTGTCATTAGTCGATGTGCCTGATGGACATTTGAAGCAGTGGAGAAATCGACAAGCCTAGTAAATGCTTCTCAAACTGACGTTTAGAATCGCCATTAGATTGAATGAATTAACTTGACCATGTCCTAACTTTACCTTAGTCGGTTTCCCCTGAGAGCGCAGATAGTTACAGTCTTTTTTGCCTTCCAAAATGTATATTTTTCTTTCAGCTTATTGCTGTAAATGTTTTCTGAGAACGTTGAAGATGTTGCTTTAAAATATTTTCCAGCAAAATTTTGTTTCCGCACAAAGAACTAACTTCATTTTTCAAAGCTTTGATTATTTTTTTAATGCGGCGACCGCTTCATTGTTCTCCATTCAAATTAATATGGTTAGAAATAAGCCGGTACTGAGAAATTTATGTTAAGAAAATATTTTCAAACTGAGCGAAACAGTTTTAAAATAAAATAATATATAATGTGAATTAAAAAGAAGCCCATTAGAAGAAGCCCAGTGCTGTTGTGGTATGCCATATGGCGATGGAAAGATAAGATTTCGTACTGAAATAAATACTCAGACAGTTATGATATTTTTTGGGTCAATATTGTTTGAGTGAGCGTCAAAGATGGACAGCAGTAACGAGAAATAAAGATAAAGGCGAAAACGCAAGCCAGGCGGCTGAAAATGTAAATAATATTATATTTTTGGTCCTAATACTGTAACAGCCAACTACATGCAATTTGGTTTTGTCCATTTTGTTCGGCTTCTTTAGATGTCAAAGACGCACCATCGGATAATGGCCGGTCTTTTCGAGGCAGTCTGACCTGGGGGTTGAGCGGCTGCAAGACTGTTCAGATCGGGCTGATCCCACTAGCTTAACTGACACCAACTTAATAGGAGGCAACTGCTGCTCGTTACAGGGACACCACACGCTGGATGGCAAGGGGTTGAAACTGGGAGTAGGTCAGTTACAGGGTCTGACAAGAGGCGTTGTCTGGTGCCGAATGTGATGGGAATTCATACGGATAGGGTCTCGAGTTCGCGCCTTGTCATCTGTGTCTCGGGGGGTCCGG
>JAHXMU010000334.1:108427-121063 GCA_019455685.1 Philornis downsi
CGGATGATGTGTTGTCATTCGGCCATGCATTCAGGGGATCTCTGGCCCAGAGATCACAGCTATAAGTATTGAATGCAGAATGCTAATAATGACAACTAACTACGGCCCATTGAATGCAGCATTGTGGCATTCAGTGGAAGCGTATTTTAGTGTTTTTATTTTTGTTTGATTTTGCCGGCTTTACACTTTTCCAAAGCCATTTTCTTTTCATTTTGGTTACTATAATTGCGTTTGCTTATTGAAATCATCAAATTCAAATGCTCTAAATCCTACATTACTATTACTATTACGTACTCCCCGGTCCTTCTATGTTTGGTAGCAGTTAGATGAGAGTCAGGGCGACAACGTGTAAAGTCTTAATACAAAATAAACCGCAAAACTTACCTGTGTGGCCCAGTCGTGTTGTTTGCTCCACATTGAACTGCCGTCACAGCTGTTGAAATATTTTGAATTGATTCATGCATGGCATGACGAGGTGGCACTAAATGCTACGGAATGCCTTTGAAGTGAAACAATCGACGAGGCATTAACATACAGCCCCAAAAGACCCAACTGTGGCAATTCGGCACGATGTGGGACTGAGTGCGGAGTAGGCGGCAATAATCATTGGTTTTAACTGTTTTGCCATTGAGGATATTTGATTCGTTTCGAAAACGAATTAACATTTAAATTACAGTAACGATATCACTTGAACACGTACTCATAATATCCACATAATAAATAGGTTTTAAAAGCAATTGCATTTTAAAAAAAATAAATAATTTACCTATACTTATATTTATACTTAATTATTTGTTCGAGTGACTGCCCAGTGACAGATAAATTTGTTGTGGAAAGTTACTTTAATATTGCCAAGCATTACTAACTAAGGTTATTTAACGAAACAAAATTGGGGAATCAATCAATCATAGGCATTTATAGGAATTCATTTTAATTTGGCTCCCATCCGTTGGTTTTTAAAGGAAAATGTTATATGAATGGCTGCTTGCGAAACATCAGAATATTAGGTATTCGCGTAAAATCGTCATTAAGTCCTTGAGAATGACTGGAAGTCGAGATATGCATATAAACTCTCCAATAACAATACTGATGATGCTGAGAAATCTATAAGCGGTAGCTGGCATTAGAGATTGAATGTGTCGGTAGACAAATTTTTTTTATTTTTACAAATTTGGCCGATGAGCTGGTTTAATGGACTTACGGCCACTCGCAGCATGTGGGTATTCCCTTGTTTCATCTTAACTTTCACCGCCACTTGCTTAAAATCCTTTTAATATAAGATCGGAAATATACACGGTAATGAATAAATGCAGCTTTAGAGCAGTGTTGTTGGTAATTGGTAATCTTTTCTGATGATGTTAGTTAACGAATCCTCCGCCTTTGAGGTAATGCATTTTAAAGTTAATCATCCATAAAGGCGAAAACGTAAGCCAGGCGACTGGATATGTTAATAGTGCTTATGGTCTTAATACTTTAACAATCAACCAAGTACAATTTTGGTTTCGTCGATTACGTTCCGGAAATTTGAATGTCAAAGATGCACCATGCTCTGGAAGGCCTATTTTCGAAAATGTCAATAAAACAATGGAAAGCGTCAAGCCCGACTCTGTCATGCAAGCACTGTTTCGATAGCTCACGAGCTAAACATTATGCAAAAAAACTGTTTGGTACCACTTGAATACGAGTTAAGGCACAAGAAAAGAGAAAAACTCATGGGCGAAAACTCCATCAGCGAATCGCTGCCGAATTGCGGCAAAATCGACTCATTCCTGAAACGGATAGTGACTGGTGATGAAAAGTAGTTACTTAAGACAACGTCATGCGGTGGTTCAACAGAGGAGAGCTGGTCAAATACGTTGTGATCGGACTGACAAGGACCTGTGCTGCCAACAATTGGACTGTCCGAGGGTAGCAATCGGCCAGAAAAAGCTGCCTTGGTCAATATGAGAGGAGTGGCGTTGCATTAAGACAACTACAGCTTGGTTCGAAAGCTCTTATCCATCCACTTTATAGTCCGAACTCGGCACCAATTCGTTTACACCCTTTTCTATATGTGGTGAATGATTTTGCTGGTGAAAAACTGACCTCAAAAACAAGTTTCTCTATCACAATTTTTTGCCAATAGAAATGAAGGTTTCTACGAGAGAAGCATCGTGGAATTACCTTCAAAATGGCAACAAGTGAGCAAACAAACTGGTTCATTTTTGAAGTAAATTGGTTCGTTATAACTATGTTAAATAAAGCCTTAAAGTGAGCAACCAAAATTATTCATTCTTGATATAAATTGGTTCGTTCTAACTATGCTAAATAAAGCCTTCAACGTCATGCAAAAACAATGGATTTCTTATTTCAATACCTTATACAGAAAGGCGCACGAATCGTGCTGCAAACACAAAACGACAGGGACCGTTTATTCAAAGATGCTGAAGGAGTATTTTTTTACCCAGAACTGCGTTGAAGACGTATCGGTTTCAACAGCATTTGATTCCATCAAGATGGAGCAAACTATTTAATATCAAGAAATTCCACTTTCCGCTGGCACTCTTGGTCACCTTACCTGACCGCACCAGCCTTTTTTATGGGGTTATATCAAGCAAGAGGTGTACAAAACGAAACCAAGGAATTTGCAATTGAGGCGACCCCGACTTCAATACTTCAGGCCGTAATGAATAATTTTCTGGTCAGGTGCTACGTATGTCAACGATTTCTTTACCGCCAGTAAAACATTCTTCTTGAAAATCCCCAGAAGATTTAGCATTTTGCAGATATTTCTTTATATATAAAAAGTTGTACTAACATTGCCGAAGGTACTGAAGTAAACAACATTTAGCTCTCAGCTTTTGCGTGAACTACCCATTACTATCCGAATATCAAAGATTTTTTAATTTTCTCTATTGCTTAGATTGAACTCAGAACTTGGCTGCCTTCGCCTATTGAATAATTTTAGCCATTTACATTGCATACCTGCATAAAAGATGGAATCCAAACTACTAGGAGTAGTTTGGATAAGCCGATAAGCTCGGTTATTAGAAAGCCACCTTAGTACAGTCATTGGGAGCCATTGAGGAGTAGTCATATAAAACCAACTAGTTGTTCTGGCATTTCCTCAGACAACTAAAAAAATCTCTGGTTGAAGGATGAAAAACGTATTATTAGTATTAAACCCATTTAGGCAATGTGGTTTAATAGTTAACTAACCAGCGAATGACAAAGGGTCAAAGTTGAAGCTAACAAACACTTAACATATTTATGTGAATTACAAATATTTTGGGGGTGCGGTCCCCATTTTGAATGATGGCAACTCAAAGTTTTATAATAGTGCGGCAACAACAACACGACTGGAATTCGTGGAACTAGCGGAAAATTATGCCTGTGATGGAGTAACTTACCTGCTACTTGGTCGTGGCATTCGACACCCCAGATGATCTGATTGTGATGGGTGGTGGTGGTAGTGGATGGAACTCTTCGATTGCCATTCCAATGCCAATGAAGTTGGCAAACAAAACAGGAAATGGACTCAAATGAAAAGAAATACTAGTCATATATGAATGGATGAATAGATAGATGCATGGATGGACGGATGGATGGATGAACTTCATGAGCATGGCGATAGGCAACTGTTAATTGTATCGCAAGTTTTTGTTTTGTTCGACACTATCGGCCGGCCAGTGAGTTGGCCAAATCGAGCAAAACAAAAGCCAATTGAGGAGGAGCTAGTGAAGGAATCAATACAGCGAAAAAGTGCCAATATTTGCGAGTACGATATTATCTGGAATGGAATAGCATTCGAATCGATTGTAGGATTTGGATAGTTAGTTATTGTTTTGGCTTTGGCGTTTTGGCTTCTAGGTATTTAGCGCTGAAGTAAGTAGGTGGTGGAACGAGTACGAGTATTTTTGTGAATACTGAATACTGGTTACTGAATACTGAGTCTACATAAATGCTAACAGTCACAATGACGACGACAACCATAAAAGTAGTAATGAAAAATTGAGTTACTCTGCTTGGCTTTTTGGTATTCGGTTCTTTTTTTTTTTTGTCTCTTTTGGCAAATTGACACACGTTTCGTTTTTCATTTTGTTGTTTTGTCTCTGTTATTGCTTTTTCGTATATAACGGATATTTCCATTTTCATTAAGAATTTCGCAAAAAAGGGAACAAAAAAGTTACAAATTAAAACATTGAGTTTAATGAAGTTGATATCTTCCATTTGTTTTCTTTTTGCTGTGATAGTTGTTGTCTTTTTCAGGCTGGATGAGGTAAGCTGAATGGTGGGTGATAGAGGAGAAGGAGGAGGACGGTTGTGAGGGTTGTGCGGGGTCTTGGTTGCAGTGCAGGTTCACAAGGCAGATATAGTGGGAAGCTGAGAATAGTTTGAGCTGGTGTGGATGCAATAAGCCAATTAACAGGCATTGTGGTTATAGCTGATTATCATGATTTTAAGCGAATTTGGCAAGATGGACTTGGAATGGGCTACGACGAGTAGAGTGGAGAGTGGGTGTAGGAATGATTGAGAACACAACATCGATTTATAAAACATATACACAAGTACTCTACAAACAAACAGACAAACAGAGGAGTTGAGATGATAAATAATACGATATGTCGAAACCGAAACAGGAATGGATTTATAAACCGAAGTCGATGCACCGAATCCTGAATGTCTACATAAAAAAAAAAATAAAATAACGATGAAGCGTTCATTTCAAATCGCTCACGGAAGGGGTTTTGCAATGACACCGAAATCACAAAAGTTGAAGGAACAAAAGAGGGGAAAAAACTGATTCGAAGTGGAAATCAAAAAGTACACACAGCTACATTTATAACATGGAACTTAATGAAAGAGAAAATATATTGGATATTGGCATACTGTGTGTTAGTGTGGACGTGGATGTCCATGTTTGTGTGGAGAGTCTTGTGGGTGATGGGCGGTTGTGGGCTGGTGTTTGTGATAGTGATGGTTGTAATGGCAGTGGTAGTGGTGTTTGCTGGGATGACATTGGTGTTGGCGTTCGTTTGTGTTTTGGGTCTGGTGAGGGTGGGTGGGGGGTTGGTGGATGTGGGTATCGTACGGTGTGTTTGCAATGAATTGGTTTATGCAAAATTAAAAACAGAACAGATCGTTTTGTTAATTAACCAAAGATTCGTAATAGAATTCGTTTGTTTAGCTTTCATTGTTTTCGCTTTTCATCAAATACTGTGTTTTTCATTACTTCTTTTCAACTAACCTCAGACACAGGGAGAAGTTTCTATGTACTACAACTGACCTGTAGCACAGTGCCATCAAGGTGAATGTTACAAAAACGAACCCAACAACTGACATTAGTACACCAACTAAGAATACGGTATTTGAGCCATGGTAGTTCTCTATACGAGTTTAGTTTCGTTTTTATTTTCGATTTGTTTTTTTTTTTTTTCAATCGGGTTTTGTTGTTTCGATTTTCGTGTGTGTGAGTGGAGTATAAACGAGTACAGTATGTGTACATATGTGTATGTATGGATAATTTGATATTTTGTTGTTGTTTTACATTCCATATCATTTCGTCGAGAACGTAATCGAGAACATTTTTTGGTCATCGAAACGGGGAAACAGACAAGAGACCAACATAAAAAGACAACATTTAAATTAATTAATGTCATTTGAAATTTCACACAAAACGGTCCGAGATGGCCATCCATTCGACGACGACAACGACGACGATGACGACGACGATGGTGGTAGTAATGACGGTGGCGGGTGGCGATGACAATGGCAATGGCGTTTGTTATTCGTATTGAGGTGTCGGTTGATACGATGTCATCATTCAATTTGATTGAGTTTGTTTAACAATTCAAATTGTCGATCGAGTAATTGATGTCGTCATAGGCATCGGTAGAAAGGTGGTTGATGTTGTTGGTTCAGTTGTTGTTCATACGTTGTTGATCATTGACAGACAGTTGCGGAAATATATTAAAGTAATTGATATGTTGTATTAGATTGAATACATTCAGTGGAGCTAAATTAGTATTTAAGTTAATTCATTCAAAATTTGTTACTAGCGATAGAAAAAAACCCCTCAAAATTATAGCACAACAATCTCAGCACGCGATGACAATGGTAATCCCAAGCAAAGCGCCCCTATTACTCGTCCTCACATACAACGACGTTTGTATGCAGATTGATTGATCTGCTGCTGATTCCCATCGATGGACATGTTGTGTTCTTGCGTGTGTTGGTGTCAGGCATGACAAAAAGACATAACTACCACGAGTCCCTGTTTCTCTCTCCCGTTGAGAGTGTGTGTGCGGCTGTATAAATACGCACACACTTATATATATATATGTATCTATATGTAGTCCACAGCGCCAGAGTGTTTCAATGATTAATTGCTTCTCCGCCAATCAATCCTTGATGGGGGCGCACCCACTTCATCAAAGTGTTAATGTACGTACAATTGCTTTTAGAGCGCTTTCACTCGATCCTAAATAAAAGATATTAAAGCTAACATTTCAATTATAAATTTCGAATTTCAAAGAAAGTCCTAATTGTATACAATTTAGAGGGGAGTGATTAATAAAGTTGATACCGTCAGTTGATGGCGAGCCATATACTGACTTTATGATTTATTATGAAATTATTCTATAATAATGCGTGAATGAGGGAAATCGACGAAAAAATCGATCGTTTTCCAAGACAATTTCAAAATTTTGTAATTTTTTTTTTTTTTTGCAAATTTTGGCAAATATTGGAAATCTTCAATAGTTGAAGCTCCCGATAGGGAATTAGTATTAACATCGAATGAAAGATTAACATATGTGGGGTATTTCCCATGAAGCGTATGGCCAAATTTTACCTAAACTCCAAACCATTTCTTGCAGAAGGTCAAGTTCGGATGTGATCTTCTAAAATTTTGTTAAAGTGTCAGGCACCCTGTGTTATGAAATTTGTTACGTCACTTAAAATCTATTTTCTTTTTATTGAAATGTCAATTCGGTTTCCATACAAGGCCCTGTTTTGAAATTTAAATGTCGTGGTTTCATTTTCGAGGTTCGAGTTTCGCGTTTTAATTTTCGAGTTAAAATGGTGGTAACAAATTTTTAAAAGTAAAATTTTATGAAAGTATTGCGTTGTAGAAGTTTCTTGAAATTTACGTACACTTAGCTGAATGTCTTAAGATTACTCCTGCCAGATTTCATAATGCTAGTTTATGAGGTTTGAGAGTTAGAACAGTCCTAATGCAATGGCTCTGAGCTGAATGGAATAATCTGCACATTTCATATATTGAATTTGACGCAGGCTGACGTTAAAATTGCACTCATTTACAACTGGCTACACACTTACATACCTTACATATACACCTACACTGTGAAACACTGTGTAGTAAGCAGTAAGCAAAGTTGATAAACTGGATTCTTTTGTAATTTTTTCCTACTCTTCGATCCTTAAAGGTATCAGGCCAGCCTGTTTACTCAGTTAGTAGCTTTTTATTTACAAAGTAGAAGTTCAGATCGGGTTTATTCAGAATAATAATAAAAATATTGTAGTTCGATGATGCTATGATATTTGCATACTCTTTCGGTTTGTAATGATGGAGAAGGATACACAGTAAAAAGAATGCGTCTAAGGAAGCAAACATTCATCACATTTTGTGATGGAGAAGAGGTGAAAATTTGCATAATCACCAGCGAAATTAACATAGGGTTATCATATGGTTGTCACTATTTTATGATATCTCTTGCTTTTATATTTATAGGTAATGTGGGTGTGATGAAAATTCAAATCTTTGAAGGCAATTTTTCATTATTCAAAAGAATTGCTTCTTGTTTTAGTCTTAGGAAGTAGCGACAATTCTATTTACAAGATCAAGTGAACGAGCTATTAAATGAAATTAGAATTAAAAACGTATACGTCTTCTATCCTTAACTGAATTTCACAATATTATGGACGGTCATTAACGGCATAGATTTTTACAGCGTTAAGAATTGTATACAATTTATTCGGTCTATGAATACTAGTAGATTTTACAAATGGAATGGCTAACTTAGTAGATTTGTCTGATGGAAACAGAAAAAACAAATTTTTTCCTGAAAAATTTCAAATGAAACATATTATATCCCCTAAGAAAATGGTTTTGGAATATTTCATACTAGCGTGTTTTGCACTGTTGCAAATTCTAAAAGGAAATTATAAATTTTAAGTACTTTATTACCGTAGTTGTGGAATTGGTGTAAAACTGCTTCGTTATAAGCGATAAATACGCTTGAATGGCATCTTTAGAAGTAGTGCAAATGTCATTCTATTTGAATGACTTGCACTTTTTTTGCTGGGTAAGAAACGCATATGCTTCCATAGTCAATATTGGAAGTAATGCGGCGGATGTGATTCCAGATTCGAATTCATTTTCTATATAACAAGATCCAATTGGTATGATAATTGAAGTTTTGTAACCATCATTTGTGCCATGAAGTTAATGAATGGACTGGCCTGTGGAAGGAAATCATTATCGGATCATGTTCCCAATAATGAAGAGAACCTCAAAGTTCAATTTTGTGTAGTCTGATATGAAATAGTTTCATTGAACGAGCCAATAATCGTCTTACTGAAACGAGAATTTCGGAAAAACGTTATTTCAAGAAACAAAACTTCGAACTAGCTTCCATGCAGGACTTTTAGGATAAAGTCCAATACCGTAAATAATTCGGATAATTTGTCTGTATTTAATTGAAATTTTTAAACTCCTATTTTTCAACTGTCTTAAATATGGCAAAAAATTAAAAAACTACTATGCTTAGTATACTTTTTGGTACTATTTTTTAGGATTCATGAAAGAAGGAGTAAAACTGTTAGAAGCAGCTGTTGTTGTGGAACTCTGAAATCAGTAAAAGTACATTATGAAATTTGTCGGGAATGATCATAGGATGTATGCTCAGCTTAATGTTAAAAAACGTCTGAAATTTTATACTTTGAAAATTGAATTGAAAAATAGTTTTGAATTTAAATTTTAGAAGCTCATAATCGCTAAACTAGATCTTTCATAAAAAAAGTATTTTAAAATTTGTGTTGTAGACTACTGGAGATATGACACATCCAATAAAGAACAATTTCGAAAAGAAAGTGAGTCGAAAAAATGCCAAACCAGTCACCCCTACGATTAAAGAATAATCAGAGACCGTATTCCAAAAATGTACAAATTACTTTGTTCCACGCCATGGTTTGATAAGATCTTTAGTTACTTTTGTTTCTTAGTGACGATTCCAACCCATTCTAATGACTAGTTTTTTCTAATATTTTAAAAACCTTAAAATACTATTTTTATTCATAAATAAGGATGTAACAAATGTTGAAAACAGCAAAAGTTTTTCCATTTTTCTCTTAACGTACAGACTACAACAGAGAGCAGTTAGATTTCTTCGAAATAACATTAATTAATATGACGATACAAATCGTTAATTAGTATTCATGCAATTAAGGATCCATATCGATCTGACGTACCAGAGTGATCCAATGCTAAAGCATAATTTCTTAGAGAGGATATAATTTATGCTATTTTGAAGAAATGTAATAATCTATTGGCCAGAGAATTTAGTAATTATAACAATAATCAAATTTAACGTATCAATATTTTTTTTAATTACAAAAAATTTGTAATTTTTCTTTTTATAAATAAAAATCAATTCTTCTGAGCAAAAGTTTCATACAATTTCAAGGTCTTTAAGACATTAAAAAAGTTGACCTTTACTTGTGTAGGCACAGATACATCGCAAGTCACTTCTAAAATTTGACGTTGAAGTCAAAAATAAAGGAAGAAATGTAAGTTTTATCAAACGACGAACAACATTACGTTAAATACGTATTATCCATTTAGTGGCTTCAAAACCGCCGGTCTGGCAAGGCTGTCAGCTGTTAAATACCTATCATTTGAAGTGTTATTTATTCAGTAAAAGTATTGCCACTTACAAATATGGATAGTTTAACAACCGAAAAATGCGTAAAAATAGTTAAAACTTACTACAAAAGTGGTGATTCAAACGTGGTCACTTTTCGTCCATTATAAAGTGATTATGCTCCTCATTATCGATCTACTGTGCAAGGAATTGGCAAAATTATAAAGACATTTGAAGAGAGGGGAAGCGTTACAGATATGGTCAGGCCTGTACATCATCGTAATATACGCATTGTTGGAAATTCGGCAATCCCGATAATCCGAATTTGTCAATTCTATGGCGTTCTCAGCAATTGGACCTATCTTACGGCTCATTATGGTGTGTTTTGTATTTGGATTTGCACCTCCATCCATATAGAGTCTAACTCACGCAACAATTAAAGCCGGCTGACCGTTCAAAATACCGCAAATATGCTGATTAGGTACCACAGCAACAGGCTTTCAATGCTGATTTTCCAAATAAAGTTTTCTTCAGCGATGAAACTCATTTCTCACTCGGTGGTTACATCAACAAGCAAAATTGTCACATATGAGTCTCAGACAACCAAGAAGTGATTGTGGAATAGTCATTTCATCCGGAAAAGGTAACTATTTGGTGCGTATTATGGTCTGGAGGTGTCACTGGGTCGTATTTTTCGAAAATGTTGCTGGATGATCCATTACCGTCAATTCAGAGCATTATGGCCGTAAGATAACCGACTTTGTTTTTTGCCTGCTTTAAAGATTATAAACTAAACAATATGTGGCTTCAACAAGACGGTGCCACGAGTCACACAACACGGCCGATTTTGTCGTTATTGCATGAGAAGTTTCAAGAAAGCGTAATTTCATGTTTTGGCGACGTAAACTGGGCACCAAGAACATGCGATTTGACGCCATGAGACTTCTTTTTTTGTGGGGCTACGTTAAAGACTGTATTTACGCGGATAATCCCCATTACATTGAAATGTTTGTTATCGCCGGGATACTGCCCGAAATGTGTAAAAAAGTGGTGGAAAACTACCTCAAAAGGATGCACTGCTGCAACCAACCCACAAGCGGTCATTTAATTAACATTGTATTTCGTACACAACAGCAAGATCTAAGCATTATAATGAAATAAAAGTTTTATCGAAATCATGGCATTATGTGTGCTTTATTTAACTTTACTTAGGAAACCTAAAAATGGATAACCCGTTCTTATAATCAGAAAATTAAATGCCTAGAAAATTATAATAACATTTTTGGAATTATCTTTGGCTTACCTTATACACATTATCTTCTGTATTCGGATCGATATACTTGCATGTTTTAATGACTTTCGAATCGAATATTCCTGTTACGTGATCATTTGTCGCAAAACTATGTAACAAATGATGCCCCATAAATTTGAATTCCTACTATTTTGTTAGAAGTACTTTTTTTTTTGTATTTTTGAAAATTTATGTATAAGTATAGGACCAATAAGTAGCTTTAGGATTGTAATTTTTGTGCATATAAATGCGAATTTATGGCCAGGCTAGGTAGTTTAAAAGACTGTTGCAAAGTATGGTATATTTATTAGTAGATATGTGAAACATGATTTGCCTTGTCGTCTTCATATTGCATTGTTTCTGATCTTCCCTATACTTTGGAATACACTTTATAGTATCAAGGATACGGTCATCTAACTAACTAGGAAAGATGTAAATTGGGTTCTCAACGATATTTGTATCTTATCTTTTGTTAGCTACTTGAGTCACTTTAAATGGATCACCGTTCTTGTCTTTTAAGGGATTTCAGAAATCAATACCACCACTTTTCGGTATTTTGCAAAACGAACGGATTTTCGCTCAAAATCTTTATTTCTTGCATCGATTTAGACGTGATTAAAAATGTGATTTGATAAGAAAATTATTGAAATTTTATTTTTTTTTTTGTTGTGGTCTCACTTTCTAAGTGTAACGATTATTAATGATGATTAATTATAAGATTCTCCTTCATTGTTGAATATGAATTTTGTTTGAATAAACTTAAATTATATAACAGGTAATGAATTTATCCAATATTGTGATGCCGATATAACAAAATAAAAGTAGTAAAGTTTTATTTTTGACCCAGGGTTATAACAATTTTCGTTTAAATATTGTCCGACAAGGAGGCAATAGGGATGCCTGTGAAAATTCATTTTCGGAAATTCAAATTTCATGGTATCCACTGAGTTGCTAATTAGTCTAAAACTACTATCTATAGAGTTTAGATAAAGTGGAATGTAAAATAAAGAGTGTCCCAACAAGAACGCAAGATTTAAATTTGGCGCCATTCGAAGTATCATGGTTTGACATTTGAACAATTGTTATTGTTTGCTAGTATGTAGAAAGTACGAGGTTAGCATCAATGGAGCGTTACACGAATGAACAACGCATTCTCATTGTGAAATTGTTTTACCAAAATGGTGAAAGTTTTGCGGCTACAGTTCGCAAATTGCGATCAATTTGGGGTCATAATAAAGACCAAGAGAGTCAACTATAAAGAGATTAATGGATAAATTTGCCAAAACTGGGTCTGTTAGTGACGTAAAGGCAACAACACGCCTTCGACTAGGTCGTTCGACCGAAAATGTCGGAGCTGTACGTGATGGTGCCGCTCAAACTCCATCCACCTCAATTCGGCACCGAGCTCAGCAATTTGGTGTCTCCAAATCCACTATGCAGCGAATTTTGACGAAAGATTTGCATCTTCATGCATGCAAAGTT
>JAHXMU010000334.1:121463-145265 GCA_019455685.1 Philornis downsi
TTGCTCTTCTGTTTGTTGTTGTCGTTGTTTAGTTGGTGAAAAGCGTTTTAATTCTGGAAATGTCGTCTCATTCTCTTTGAAGAAGGTGTTGTTGTTCTTTTATTTGTTTATTTTTTTTTTTTTTTTGCTTTCGCATCATTTCTTTTTTTTTAGTTTTGTTTTTGTTTGCAATCGAAATTATAACGAAATAAAAAAAATGTTGCTTTTGTTCGTTTTGGTAATTGGTGGAAAGTGCTTGCAATAGGAACGAAATTATTAACCAAAGACACAAGAGGAACTCAAAGGAAACACAAGAGATCAAAAGGAAATCGTAAACGAAAAGGACATGAAGATGTGGTCAAATTGGAATTGGTTTGCTGGGTACTCTACCTGTAACAAACGGCCAGTGCTGCGAAACTAATGAAGACGCATTTTACGATTACGGTTAATATGATGACCATGGATAATGTGCTGATCCTATCTTGCTCTGAGGAGGCTGCAATGGGCGAGGTGGCGGTATAAAAGCAATTGTCAGTTTTTATTTTATTTTGTTTTGTTTTTTTTTTTCACAGCAATCAAAAATGTGAATCTTTGCAAAAAATTGAAAACACTCGGAACAGGACACTCTACCGTCGGCGCTGCCCGAATTCGAATCGAGTTGTTGGGCGTCGCAGCGCGACGGTAACGTTCATGTTCGATCGTGCGGAATACTAGCTTTGTTATTCCGTTTGGCGGATTACCATTGTCATTTATGTATCTATCGAAAGCTTAAGATAATCGCATTTGTGTCGGCATAACCGCTGTGCAGTTATGCCTTTGAACGTGTGTTTGTGTGTTGGTGGGGCCAGGGGCACTGGCTTGTTTTTAGCTTACCATACGGCGTCTCCTTCTTTTCCATTTTGATTGTGTTCTCTGGCGTTGGCAGAGCTTCGGTTGGCAGTGGTGTGGTTAGTAGGACAATGAGACTGCAATCAATTCCTCCCCATCCCATGTCGCAGAAGCACTTGTTTGTGTTCGTACAAACCTGTATCGGAAGACAAGAACGAAATCAATCTTTAGTGGAGGACATCACCGCCAACCACGTATGGCCTACTACGACTATCAGCGCTGTTTGTGGTCAATTTAATGAAAATGGAAAGAAGAAGAATCCATGGAATAATCACTCGACGAATTACGTTAATACATTTGGGCATTTGCCTGGTACTGTAATTAGTTTGGCAAATGACCAAATATAATCGGAGCCAACAAAATACAAAAAAAAAAAAAAAAAAACAAAACCATGCGAAACTGACGAACGGATTGTCAGTTCTTTTGCTTTGAGTATCAAACAACTGAGTAACAGTGAGCGGACGATTCGGTCCGAAGGACCAACGAGCGTCCTCGAGACTCCAAAAGCTAAGTGTTGTGTGTGTATTACATTGTCCTGGAGAGCTGTCAAACGAGAAAAAACTTCGCACGACGAAGTGCTGCCATGCTGGCCCACTTACCCCACGATCGGAACACTCTTGGCCCTGTTTATTGGTCGGGCACTTCGTTTGGTCGATATGCGGAAAGATGCTGACGCACGTCTGATTGAGGCATATCAGATTGTCGCCGCACGGCGTGCCATCCTTGACAAGGCCGTGATCGGGATATTCACCCGCCGTTCCTTGTCCACTGGTTGCTCTGTGCACATCAATTACAGCGTTAATCATGGTCACCATTACGTCACCTCGAGGATATACTTACTTGCACTCGTACTCCAAGCCCTTAATGGAAATGATTGTTCTCGAATATAAATCACCTTCGTTGACGGGTTGTCGTTCCCCCTCTTTGCACTGCAAGGTGCCGCACTGCACATTTCTGCGAGAAACGGAGACGAATTGAGAACGCATTCTCTTGTTGTATACAGGAGTATCACTTACTCTGGATCACATTTGACATAGTTGTCCTTGCCATCTCTGCCGCAGTGGCCGTTAATGGAACCTTTTGAGTTGAATTGTTCAAAGCACTGACGATCAGCGGCATTTCCGCCATAGCCCCAAATAGCTTCGCATTGTAAATTCAATGTTGGACAATCTCCCTGGAAGCAATAACCTAAAGAACAATTTCATTTTTAGTATTAGAAGTAATCGAATGGACCTCTGTGAACATTTGTAAGGGTCATCTGCTCCACGCAAACGTGTTAGCGAATACATACCAGATATTCCAGACTTTGAGTGGCCGCACGGTGAACCGTTCTTCTTGAAAACGTCCATGGGACATTCACCAATCTCACCATCACAGTATTCGGGCAAATCGCATTCATTGTGCGAGTCGCGGCAAATGTGATCCTTGGGACGCAACTAATGGGGGCAAACGCGTGAGTCAAGAACTAAAACATAGATGTTGCATCTTAACACTTACACGACACTGATCACAGCAAGCTCCGGACGCGCACTGAGCTTCCGATTTGAGTTTACATGTTATGGCATCACAGCACGGGTCCAGGGCACATTCCTCGAAGGTGCCGCAGTCGCACTCTTCATCTTCCTCGACGATTTTATTGCCACAGTTGCGACGCATCTCAATCTTTAGATGGTAAACAATCAGTTAATAAAGATAGGAAACAACTAAATTACTTTCAAATGTACAAATTTTGATCAAAACAAATCATAGAATTCCATCGAAATCCAGGTCACATTAACACAAGATGAATCTATGGAAGAGCTGTTCACATTCCCATACGTCGTATCGTCGCAATTGTCGAAGAGCCTGTTGTTAAAAGGAGAGTGAAGAAAAGCTATTGCATGCTGCAGCCCTTTCCCGTTGACTTGCTAACAAAGTGTGATGAACGCTGCACAGATACATGGCCGACGGGAACGAAGGAGAGCAAACACTTCTGCGCTTTCCATCGATGTGTTTAGATTTCAGATGTAAACAATGCCCAGAGGCCCGTTTCTTTCACTTGTCCATATGCTTAAGTCAGCATATGCAAGTTGGCCAAGGTTGACCATTATGTTGCCATGATGTATAACGTGATGCTTTGGGTGTATTTGGTCATTGTAGCGCCATCAAAGTTGGCTAGACCAATGGAGGAAAGTGAACGCAGTTCGACTAAAGAAATGGCATGAGTAATGTTATGTGAAGGGACATATGTATGACTGAATAGTATCGAAAGTGTATTATGAAAATGTCCTATCGTTCCAAAGCGTTATCGGCACAAAAGTAAGGAAGCATCGTTTATTCTTTTCTCAATAATTTCACGGAATCTTTCATATTAAGTTAATTAAAGTGGTAATTACGCTGCATATTTGTAAAACCCTTCAATAAACTCTTTCATTTACTAAGACAAAACGACTCTATTGCTGGCATTCAGCGGCAGTACTAATGTGGTCAATCACGTCAAAATACAACGGTTGTTTTGGTGATTGTGTTAGACAATGAATTCGACGGGCGACTCAGGAGGGACCAGCCATCCCTTCGTTAGAAGAACCAGGATTTTGAAACATTTACTACGAGAAAAAGGACTCTATTGCTTGATATTCAATGGCAGTGATAATGTGGGCAATCACGTCAAAATACAGCGGTTGTTTTGGCGAATGTGTTAGACAATTAATTCGACGGGCTACTGAGAAGGGGACAGTCAAACCTTCATATTAAGACCAGGCTTTTGAAACATTTGCTAAGACAAAAATGATTCTATTGCTGATATTCAGTGGCAGTATTAATGTGGTCAATCAAGTCAAAATACAGCGGTTGTTTTGGCGATTGTGTTAGACAACGATTTCGACGACGGGTGACTCAGGGGGGGATAGTCAAACCTTTGTTGGAAGAACTAGGCTTTTGAAACATTTACTAAGACAAAAAGGATTCTACAGCTGATATTCAAAATGTCAGCGGTTGTTTTGGCGATTGTTTTATACAATGAATTCGACGGGTGACTCAGAAGGGGACAGTCAAACCTTCGTTAGAAAAACCAGCCTTTAGAAACACTGCCAAAATTTGATGTGGCGAATTGGAGAAAGAGTGCTAAAGACTAAAGTGGTAGTAATTCTTTTCTACTTGAGGAGTATGATAGATAAAAATATCTATTCTTTTCACAACCCAAATAAATAAATAAGCATTGAGTTAAGAGTTAATTTTAATGAAAAACAAATGCTTTTCAATCAAATGAACTGGAAATAGCTTTAAATATAGTTAATTTCTTATTCAATAGAGGGCCAGCAACTCACTCCAACAAATGATGACATGATTTGTGCATTAAATTTCACTGAATTCGCTACAAATACTTGAAAAATATCATTCTAAGAATATGTCATTGCCATAAATGAGCAATTTCTACGACAGGTAACAGAAGTGGGTGCGGTTAATTCTCCTCAGAGTTTACAGAGAATTACAAGCCAATACAATGGAAAAAAATCTAAACTACTGCAGCCTACGGATTAGAAATTAGGGAGAAAATATTGAAATTCGAAAAATCGGTTAGTTTGTGTGGTAGATATCAGAGGAGTTGAGGCTATTCAGGCTACGTTACTAAATTTATTTATTATAATTCCAGCCAAAATCTAGTAAAATATAAGGCTGTGAAAATTTTTAAGAAGTTTGATGAAATTTTACGATAATTATCGCGCCTACCGGTTAACCAGCCGGCCAGGTGAACGGATACATTTCATCAAAAGACTCCTTCTGGCTGTTACATTTTTGTTGTACCAAATGGCGCATATTTTCATTACTTCGAGTGCAGGTTTAAAAATAGATGAGTATGGCATCCGAAACAGGATTCTATTGGACCATTGAATGGTTTCTTATTGGAGAATCCAGCATACAAACATATATAAGAAAATAATAAATAACTAAATAAAAAGGAATACGAACACCACAAATAATTCAATAACTTATTAAAAAGTTATAAATAAAACTATCGCAAACTAAACGTCAATGTTATTGGCTTCTTTCAGTGTGTTTAAAGAAATGACGTGCTAATTTAGTCCTAAATGTATATTTTATGGGCTACCAACATTATATACTATAACTATAAAAGTATTCGCTCCCAATTCCTAAATAGAAAATAACTGCGAATTCTGCTGCCCCTTTCAAACTAGATAAGAATTCGTTATCATGAATCGATTTCCTCTTCCAATGCCGTCAAATTTTTTATATGTTATGTTATATCATCTTTCCCAAATGTATACTCCGATTTGTACTGTCTTCTTTTGCTAGTTTACTTTGTTCATAAAAAGTGAATGAAATTTGATTTACCTAAAAATAGTTAATTTTACTAAAATAAGCTTTATATGTTGAAGCAAATGAAAGATTGTATTCGGCTTGTATTGTAGCCTTTAATTGGTCCCTCAATTGATATCTTAAAATTTATAATCAAAGTTTTCTATCACAAGAAATGGGCGAAAGAGTAAAATGACATCTAACCAGTGCAGAAATTTTAATCAGGTGAAAGGTCAGCGATTTTCTACATTTGATCAAACATTTATAATGTAATGCAAATGGCAAAAATTCAAGTTACTGAAATCTGTGAATGGTTTTATGGGGGACAAAATTATCTTTCGAGAAATTGACCACTTTGTACGGGAGATACCAAAATGGAATTGACAATGCTGCTTAAAATCCTGTCATCTTAGGATGATAGAAATGTCTTTGGCATTTGCGAAATACAGGGTGGCGCAATAGAATGTGCATATTTAAAAAGTAGATTAAAAAATAAATACAAAAGGTATGGTTAAAATAAATCTAAGGCATTGTAGAGTAATATATGGAATTTATTTTTTAAAAATAACATCAACCGCAAACGGAAATTATTGAAAACTTTCTTCAGTAATACTGGTGTAATGGCTGCCATTTCACCACTGATATTCTCCTTGAGCTGAACGATGTTTCTTGGATTATTACTGTAGACTTTGTGTTTGAGGTATCCCCACAAAAAAAGTCAAGAGGCGTCAAGTCTGGACTACGTGGGGGCCATGGGATATCACCACTTTTCGAAATCAGTCTGCCAGGGAACATCTGCTTCTCCACCGCCATAGAGTCATTTGATGTGTGACAGGTAGCTCCATCTTGTTGGAACCAAGTTCTGGAATTCACTATTCTTGAACTTTCAATTTCTGGAGCCAAAAATCCGTCCAACATCTCAACATAGCGTTCCGTATTAACCGTGACGTTTTGGCCCCGCGCATTTTCGAAGAAAGAAGGACCAATTATTCCTCTGCCAGAGATTGCTGCCCATACTGTCACTTTAGGACTATGCAATGGTTTCTGGTGTTTGAGTTTGGGATTTTCACTGTTCCAGTAACGACAATTTTGACGGTTTACAAACCCATTCATAAGGAAATGAGCGACTAAAACCAACGATGTAGGAGCCCCCCGCCCGCGCCTTTTCTACCCCGCAAAAAAGATGATGCAATATGCACATTCAATTGCACCACCCTGTATTTTTGATTACAATATGAGGATAACCACAATCGAAAAGGAAAGTCAATGAAATTTGACTTGTATTTATACACCGATAAGTGGAAGGCACTTGAATTGATTGTTTTTTGAGTTAATGGAGAATTTACTTATAATTCGTTTGTAGAAACTTACATTTATTATAGAGATTCGTGAGTTGTCTTTGATGAGGATCTCAACAAAAAGAGACCGAGTCATCGTGATCTCGCACCACGAAACCTCGGATTTATTTTCGACGAAATTATGTTAAAGATAAAGTGCTATAATTGCCATATCGTTGGAAAATAAGATTACGATTCATGATAGTATTATTAAATATGAAAGTACAATGCATTTCGTACATCTAGATGTGTTAGGTAAGACTTTTAATTCAAAAAAGTTATGGAAATTCATATTAGCAAATAATATAGTTTAATTAATAAGAATAAAAAAAATCAGTTATTGAGCGGTGTATAATCCGTTCAACAAATGCAGTCTACTTTCTATGTCCGAACAAAAGTTGATTAAACTCAGACTAATTGGTTGAGAGATATAGAGCTAAGAATGTATGGATATATGGAAATACCAGAGGAGACGTAGTTACTGGGTCAACCTTTGTCAAGTTTTAGCCGGTAATATAAACTAAATTACCGAATAAAAGCTTAGGTTGCTACAGTCTACGAATTAAGAGTTGCAAGGACAAAATTCGATTTCGGAAAATCATTTAATTTTCATTCTCAGTCATTTTCCTTCTCAGATTTTATTTTACGAAATTGTTAACGTAAATTACGAGGGCGCTCCCAAAACTAGCTGATCGGACGTGTAGTAGGACGGCCAGTAGTTTGAAAAAAATATTTTGATAGAAAATAGAAACTATGTAAAACAAATGTTTTAAGTTTCAAGGCGCCATGTTGTTTAACATTTTTATTTGAACCGTCAAAAACAAACGATCTTAGTGAATTTGTAAACATGGAAAAAATTGGTCACCGCTATTTAAATCAATATCTCCATTTGAATGGTTTCAGTCTAACTAATATTACAACCGATCTATATTCTGGAGGAGTTTGCTCCTTCGTTTACGACTGTAAACTATTGGGTAGCAGAGTTTAAACGAGGCCGTACGAGCTGCCAAGATAAACACCGTAGTGTCAACCAATTGAGGCGTCCACGCCAGACACGCTTAAGAGAATCCACAAATAGATATTGGATGATCTGAACTGAAATGATTGGCATTTTAAAAAGTGCTATATTTCGTATATTAGGCGAAGATTTGAAATTGAGAAAGTTGTGCACAAGATGGGTGCTGCGCTTGCTTTCAATAGAGCAAAAACAGCGTCGTGAAGATGCTTCAGTACAGTGATTGACAATGTTTTGCCGCAAAAAAGCCGAATTCTTGAATCGATTTGTAAACATGGGTGAGACTTAGATCCGCCACTTCACACCTGAGACAAAGGAACAGTTAAAGCAATAGGCTGGAATAGGCGAATCGTGTCCAAAGAAGGTGAAAACGGTTTCATTTGCAGTCAAAGTCATGGCATCTGGTTTTTTTGGAATGCGTATGAGATTATTTTTATTAATTATCTTCAAGAAGGAAAAATTTAAGTCAATGGCGAATATTATGCTAATTAATTGTAACGTTTATATGATGAAATTATGGAAAAAAGGGAAGCATTTGACGAAAAAGAAAGTGTTGTTTATCAAGACAATGCTGCAGTTTCCACAACAGTAGATACATACATATAGTGTCATTCTTAGGATAAAATGTTTCTTTGAACCTGTTGCTCAGTATTGCAGCACAACTAATGGAAAATTTCGACCAATTTATTTATTGGTTTTCCATTATTGATGCTTTATAATGATTAAAAAAGGAAAATAAATTGAGTGTGGTTAGTTGCAGCATAAAACGGTCCATAAAGTGGCACAAAATTGCGAGGGTACTCTATCACTTTATGCGTAAAATTCACCGGATTTGTCAACTATTCAAGCTTGATGCATTTTCCAGGAAGCATAAATGTTGACGGCGTTTACAATTTGGGTGCCTGGTGATAAATAAATCGTAAATTCTTTCTAAGTCTTACATACGCGAAACTTTAGGAAAGTTTAATTTCGATTTGGTTTCTGTTATGTAAATTATTTGAAAGTACATCAGCATCTCCGAACCTTTTTCCTGCTTCTATTAAATTAGAAACAAATTTATAATTAAACAAATTTAAACAACTTTACAATATCAAACCCGAAAGGAAACTTAGCTTCCATGAAGGTTCCTGTTTGTCATACAAGCGCTGTGTGATTGTACAATTCAGGAATAACACTGATACTGTTACAAAAATGGTTGCTTTAGCAAATACAATCCTTAATAGAATTGTTGTACAATTTTTATCAAATAAGACATGGATTGCTTTGTAGGCTTTTTATATTACAATAAATTACAAAATTGCACATAGTGATGATTTCAATTCCGGTAAACTAATCAAAATGGCATTAAATTTTATTTCTGTTCCTCGTACATCCAAAACGAAACCAAAACATACCATTTGATTTTGATTCATTCTACCGAAACTAATTTAAAAACAGTTTTGATTCTGATTCAAATTAATTTTGACTCTGTCAAAATTTTTTTTTTAATTAAGAAAAGACAACATTTTTAAATAATTGTGAACATTTCTGAGAGTTTCGTATTGCTACTTTATTTGAACAACAATTATTTTAAGCATTTGAAAAACTGTTCTCCATTTTGCTCAGGCCTTTTGCTGTGATAAGGAATGTAACAACATCAGGTTACAGTTCCGAATTAGATTAAGAAACTTAACTTATGTTAATTTTCGAATTAAAATATGAGCTTCTGTAGGTTTTGGTAGAGAATCAATCTTCTAGTATCAGGTAAGAGACGAATCACTCACTGGTTAAAATAAAATATTGTTTCGAATATGAATAGGAAACTGAGTTTTAATGAATTTTTAGAAATTTGCGGTATCCAAACCGAAACGAAACTAGCTTTTCGTAAAGATTCTTGAAATGAATAAATAAACAACCTGAGCTAAATAAACAAACAAACTACTTTCAAAAACGAAAAATATTTTAATATTTTCGAAAGAACTGGCCTTGGTATGAAATGAAGGTGTGATTAAGCAATTTCTGATATAGCACTTATTTCTTTAAGAAGCGCGTACTCGTAACTAACTAACGACATTTTCGAGTATTACTTGACAAGTGAACTTTTCTCGGATGAAATGTCATTCAAGAAGCTACAGAAAGAATGCAAGAATCTTGTGCATTTTTGTTTGAGAAACTTGCAGAATACTCTAACAGGAAATAGCCAAGGAACACTTAATATGATGGGAAACGGTTGAAGATCACAAATATATGAGAATTAAGAGGATGGTCCAATTCATTTGCTGATAGAAAGAACATAATTTTACTATTCCTTCGGATGTAGGAAAACAGTCTGCAAAATGGATGCCGCCATTGCCATTTGTTGCAATTTGTTTTGTCTCCATAACATCAGTGGACAATATGCAAAATCCATAAATAATATCTATAGGTATGTCCCATTCGCCTTTATCGATTTTATGTTTGTATGATGACGAATTTCCCTTTATTATTCACGTTTTATTACCCTAAAAGCGCAAAACTTATCATCAAGAAAAAAATAGTCTTAAAAGACAACTGAACACCCTACATTTCCAGGTGGAAAACTGGAGGTCTTTTCAAGGGTATAACAGTTTCATCATTCCCAAGAGCGCAGTGTGTGCATTTTTACCACTTACAAAGATGCGGGTTTGCATCAGCCTCTAAAACTAAACAATTTAGTTGTTGTTAGTTGGTCGAATTGAATTGAAATGAATTTGCATTCGACGCATGTTTATGGCGACAATATTGCAAATATTTGGCCTAATAAAAAAATCTTTTTTAGAGTTTGCTGGATGCAGACTGAATAGGAGATAAACTACTTTTATGCTGATTTTAAATTCAATTTCTATAGAATATTTCCATGTTCGTCTCACTTACAAATTAATGTTTTGATATAGAAGTCATTCGGCAATCGCATTTGAATGAAACCCTATTTGCGGGCTAATCAGAACCAAAAACCAAATACCTTGGTCTTATGAAAATGTATAACAAAAGAAGTGGTTTTTCGTTGCTACGAGTGAGCTCCCAAAACTAGCCGACCTGACGTATAAATACATGGTGCCAGTAGTTTGAAAAAAAAAATTGTTTTGGTAAAAAGTGGCAACCTTATAAAACATATGTTTTAAGTTTAAAGGCGCCACGCTGTTTATTGTTTTTACATGAGTCATGTGTAAATGTGAAAACATTGGTCATCGTTATGTAATTCAATATATCCATTTGAAAATTTCAACCAGTATTAAAGTCGGGCTAGGTTATACTCCTTTGTTTACGACTGCAAAATATTTGGTGGCAGAGTTTAAACGAAGCTGTACGTAAACGATATCAGTGAATTTGTAAATGTGAAAGAATTGGTAACCGTTATGCAATTCAATATTTCCATTTGAAAGGTCTCAGTCCAACCAGTATTAAAATCGAGCTAGATCCTACTCCTTTGTTTAAGACTGTAAAATGTTAGGTAGCAGAGTTTAAAGGAGGCCGTACGAGCTGCCAAGGTGAATACCATAGTGGTCAACCAATTGAGGTGTTAAGAAAATCGGTTGAGAAAATCGACAAAATAGTATAAGAAGATGTCGGCTGAAGGTGTGTGAGCTTGCTAAAATGATGGGTATTTCAAAAAGTCGAAAATTTGAAGATGAGGAAGCTATGTGCAAGATGGCTGCCGCGTTTGCTTTCAATGGAGAAAAAACAGCGTCGTGAAGATGTTTCAGTAGAATGTTTGGCTATTTTTTGCCACAATAAAGCTAAATTTTTGCGTAGATTTATAACCATAGATGAGATTTGGATCCACCACTTCACACCTGAGATAAAGGAACAGTCATAGCAGTGAACTGGAATGAGAGAATCATGTACAAAGCAGGCAAAGCCGATTCCATTTGCAGGCAAGGTCATGGCGTCTGTTTTTCTTTTCTTGGGATGCGCATGGGATTATTTGTATTGATTATTTACAGAAACGAAAAAAATCATCAACGACGAATATTTTGCTAATTTATGGCAGCATTTAGGTGATGAAGTTATGGAAAAAGGCCGCATTTGGTGAAAAAGAATGTTTTGTTTCATCAAGACAATGCTTCAGTTTACACATCCACTATTGTAATGGCTAAAATTAAGGAATTAAAGTTCGAAATGCTTTATCACGCTCTTTACTTGTCGGATTTAGCTCCCAGAGACTATTTTCTAATTCCAAACATTGAAAAAAATAGCTCGGTGGCACAAGATTTACCAACAATGAAGAGGTGGCGTCTGCGGTTGACAGCATTTTTATAGAATTTGACAGTTCTTACTATTAACAGGGTATAGAAGCTATTCAATATCGATGAAAAAATGTGTATCGACCTAAAAGGAGATTGTGTTGAAAAGTACAGAAAATTTTTCTCAACTTTTTTAGTGTTTTCTTTGTTAAGTCAGCTAGTTTTGGGACCACCCTCGCACAATAACTCTTATAGCAATGTGAGGAGGACACAACATAAAAAAGTACTTTCGTCTTATGACTAGCTTGTGTTAAGCTTAATGATGACAATGAGTATGAAAAATTGTCTTCACCCTGCGGTAAATTTCAGCTATTGTGGATGCACTTTTTTCCTGGGTATGCATTGTTCGAAATTTAAGCTAGCAAAACTTTCGTTTAATCGTCTAGCTCATTACTAGAGATTTTGAATTACAGCGCAAATGTTTAGAAGAAGGTTACATTAAAACTTGGTTAGATAGTTCTCCCTAAATTTTACAACGTTGCTCAACAAAAATCTCTTGCAATCCGCTGCCATATTTATTAGGGTAAATTTTATGAAATGACTGGCACTTTTGAACCATTCGACACAAAAGTACAACATGTGGTATACGGATTTAAAGGGCCAAACTTTTAGTAATGCTTTAGCTCAGCTGATTTATTTATGTTAATCTGTATGTTATACTGGTACAAAGCCGATATTTCTAGCATCAACTTGTAAAACGGCACAACATTTTTAGGGATTAGTTTACTTTTAAAACGTCCTGTGAATTTGGAATCGCAAAGGGAGCATTTTAACCTTATTTTGTTCTTTTATTCGAAAAAAGGCAAAGAAACTGCGAAAGCACCCTGGGATATTTATGACGTGTAAGGTTTGGATGTCTTGTTCGAACGAACGTGCCAAGGTTGATTAACGAAATTTCTTTCTGAAAATTTCACTCCCAATGAACACCGTAACGGTTGGTCAAATGATGTTGACGAGTCCGAAATCAAAGCCGTTATCGGGTTGAATCGACTTGTTTTGTATGCGAAAAGTTGCAGGGAAGCTGAAAATGCCGCACATGATCATTGAAAGTTATTTGAAATGATTTGCACTTGTTAAAAGTTCGACATTTGGAACCTGTACCAGCTACTGGAAACCCACTTAACAAAGTGAATAAGCACTTGCATTTTATGGATTAAATGCGACTTAAGTGATCAATAATATTTTTGAAATGCACAACCATTGAGGATGAAAAATGGATTGAGAACCTGGTCTACGAAAGATGTACGCGCCTAAACTACATCAAAGGCTGAATGGCCTCAAAAAGGAGGTTATGTTATCAATTTGGTGAAATTCTAAGGAAGTGATTAACTTCGAACTGCTTCCAAGGAACCAAATTTTAAATTCTGAGGTCTATTGCCAATAATTCATGTAGCTTGATGAAGCAGGGGTAGGAAAAAAGGACTGAATTGGTAAATTGCAAAGGAACTATTATGTCGTTAGGCCTCACCTATGTATCTTTGAAATCTTGGCAAGAGAGAAATGTCTGGTTGGTACTTGATATCACATTTACGTTATAGTCTTGATTTGACACTTTCGGATTTTCATTTCTTCCAGAATCTGCAACATTTTTTCAATGAAAAATCCTTCAATGCTGGTGAGGAGCTACAGTGATTCCACTCTTTTGCTGGAAAGGTTCAGTCATTGTTCAAATTTGGGCTCTGAAAGTTGACTGAACGATATCAGAAGGCAATTGAATAAAATGGCTTTTACATTGTAAATTAAAATGAACTATTTGAATACAAAAATCAAAATTTACTTTGTATAAAAAGAAAAAGCAAAATTATATTCTTGCTGATCCAATATGTTAATATGCCGCAAATAAACCGATTCCATATTATTTATTTGAAAAGGTCTATAATGTTATAATGAAGGTTCGATGAAATGCCTCTCAGGATTTTAATTATAAACTATGATCATTATTTAAAATTCCAACTACCATTTTACACAACTAGTTCACGCAAATATCATGCTAGAACTCATAATTCAAAACTTATTTAGACGGAGGTAACTTTGATGATTGCAGGCAACATTTTAAATGGTATTTTGGAAATTCGTATTCAGAAATTTTGATATTTTGGTATGCAAATTGTGAAAAAATTTGGAAATTACTAGCTTTATTGACCTCATTTAATGACCACTGAATTAAATGCATATTTTAAAGGATTGCAGAAGTTGTGCTCACTAGAGGGAAGCCGCACTGCGTTCATTCAGATTATATTGAATTTGAGGATGTAAATTCCATTTTTTTCCATTTTCAGGCAATCGAAAATGTAAACCTCATTGTAATTTCAAATAATATTGAATTTGAGTATGCAAATTTCGTTTTCCCCCATTTTCAGGCAATTGAAAATGTAAACCTCATAGTATTAAGTCGTTTACTAGCTTATTTAGTAAATATCTGTTATGTCTACAATAGTTGGAATCTACTAAATCACAACAGGTCCATCGTTCACATGCAGAGTAAAATATTCCTTTTTAAGTTAAAAAAATCCCTAAAAATGTTGCTGTTATTCGTTATAAATTTAGCTGGAATAATAAGAACTTATAGAGATAATAAAAGGCGTGATGAATTTGTTATCCTTTGTCCAGTTTTTCCCTTCTTACTTTGGCGGGATTCACGTACTTTTGAGCTGATAACGCTTCTTGAGAATGTAACGCTTTTATAAATTATATAAATTACTATGTGAAGATCTCAACTGTTTGCACAATTCTCTCTTTGATAGAGATACATATGGAGAGAGAGAGAGAGAGAGAGAGAGCAAGTAGGGAGTAAGATAAAGTTTTGTTCAGAATTTTGGTGCCCAATTAGGGGTGCTGTAATAATGACTGCATTTGAAACGCTTCTTGAGAATATAACGCTTTTTGATAGGAGTTAAAATCCTATGTGGATCTTTCATTTGTATGTAGCAATCGTTCTTTGATAGAGCGAAAGAGATAGAGAACGGAAGAGAAGGTTTTGTTTAGAATTATGGGTCGCATTTTGAAAATTTGGGGTACAATCATAACGAATCAAGGAATTCTGATACATTGTGTTTCTAATGCTTCTTGAGATGTTACGCTTTTTGAGGGTCGTTAAAAATCCTATGTGAAGATTTTAACTATTTGTACAATTCTCCCTTTAATTAAAGAGCAAGAGAGAGAGAGAGAGAGAGAGAGAGAGAGAGAGAGAGAGCAAATGAGGAGGAAGATTAAGTTTTGTTCAGAATTATGGTGCCTATTTAAAGGTACTATAATAGTGATAATGTTTAAAACGTTTCTTGATAATATAACGCTTTTTGATAGGATTTAAAATCCTATGTGGAGCTTTCATTTGTATGTAGAAACCGCACTTTGCAGAGAGAATAAAAGAGAAGGTTTTGTGCAGAATTATAGGGCTTATTTTGAAAATTTGGGTACAATAATAACGATATTTTGCACTTATTGAGATAATATGCTTTTTGAGGGTAGGTAAAACTCGTTTGGGGATGTTTAAACTGTTTGTGCAATTCTCCCTTTAATGGAGAGAAAGAGAGAGAGATACCCAGTGGGTAGGAAGATTAAGTTTTGTTCAGAATTATGGTGCCTCTTTAGGGACACTAAAGTACTGATAATGTTTGAAACGCTTCTTGAGAATATAACGCTTTTTGATAGGAGTTAAAATCGTATGCGTATCTTTCATTTGTATGTAGCAACCGCCTTTTGACAGAGCGAGCGAGAGAGAGAGAGAGAGAGAGAGAGAGAGAGAATGGAAAAGAAAGTTTTGTTCAGAATTACGGAGCGCATTTTAAAAATTTGAAATACACTAATAATGAATCAAGTAATTCAGATATTGTGCATTTCTGGCGCTTCCTGAAATATTATGCTTTTTGAGCGTAGTTAGAAATTCTATGTGGAATGTTCGATAAACCGAGAGAAGGAGAGATAGAATGGTAATTTTGTTTAGAATTACGTGTCCTATACCAAAAAGTGAGATACAGTCTATAATAACAAGTCAGTATATTTTGTAAATATCTTTGAACATATATATTGTTCTATTTACTGCGATTTATTTGCTAATCAACGACACAAAAACATTTTGATCGTTATAAAAGATCCCACAAATTTTTGTGAGAACAATGATGGAAATGATGGGAATAACGTTAACTCAACATGAGCACACGCTCTCCTACTGAATCTGAGTTAATGGCAGGATGATGTTTTATTTTAGAAAGTAATTTGCGTTTTCGAATCAAGGTCAAGTAGAAAAATGTTAAAGTGGTTGATGATATCTCACTTCAGGCTTAAAATCGCCGGGATACACATAAATGGTGCAATTCACTTCGGGATCCTCCATTCAAGGTCCTTGCTGTCGGTGGTCTTTTCTTTTTTTTTTGTTTTCTTCTACACTTTGCTATGATAATTCACTTTCCACTTTTATATCTGGAATTTAATTTATGAGATTGTTATATAATCACTTACAAAACTATTTCACACTTTATGAATTTGCCTGTCAGTTCGTTTGCTTGTCAGTTGGTTTGTTGAGCTGTTTGAGACCGTGTGTGTGTGTGTGTGTGTTCGTTCTTTTTTTTTGCTTTTTTTCAATTTATGTTTTCTGTTTTTTTTTTCTTGTTTTGGCTTTAACACGTTTGAACTGTCGAAGCTGCAAAATGCAACTGCCGTTTTCGGGCTGCCTAAGTTGTCATGAAGGCTATTTTTGCGTTTCATTTTCAGTTGCAGTTTTAGTTTTTAGTTATGTTCGTCGTCATATAATAGATGCTCCTGTGCACTACGACGACGAGGATGATGACGATGAGTGCGACGAGTGCGACGAGTACGGGTATGAACAATGTGCATAAGTATCTCAGCTCTTAATGGGGTAAGAGAAGGATTCCCTTGAAATGCGGCTGGCTGATGTTGGCCCAAGTGGGCCACTGTGTTGTTCCGCGGCCGTTGTTGGCGTGTGGTTGACTTCCCAGCCGAAATCTAAAGCCAAAAGTTGTACATCATCATCGTTTTGGTTGGATGTTGGTGTAATACATACAAATACACACACACACACACACACACACACACTCGCACATAGAGGGATATACGTACGTATATGTGTGCCTTTTTGTATATGGAAGGATTCACAGAAAAAAGAATGAAAAAAAAAAAAATAGAAGAAACCACTGACAATGCTTAAGACTCTGGCACCGTTGTGTTATTCTTGCCATTGTTGTTGTAGCTGCTCTGTACTTTGTTTCTTTAGTTGTTGTGTTTTAAGTAACACAAGAGTTGATGAAGAATTACTCAAGTGGCAGCTAAACAGAATAACAAAAACCCAAACCAAATGTACACAAACGCACCCATGCCCAGGTATACAATTAAATCAGACGCCTACGCCAGGCTTCATGGAGCACATCTGAGTCGGCCAGGAGGTGAAGCAGGAGCCAGGCCCAGGCATCAGCGTTTGCAACAAACACGTGCACTCAAGCTGACGCGCGCAGGTGTTTCGAAGGCAACACCAATGTGATGGGGAAGACGATGGCGCTGATGATGCTGGGCTGCTGCTGCTGCTGTGGCTGTCGCCGTTGATGCTGGTGATGGAAGTACTACGTGAATAGTCAGTCACAAGGCTTTACTTGAAGCACTTATTGTCTAGGTATGAACAAATGGATTCATATGAGCGGAGGAGATATGGACCCGTCACTCGCTCGCACACACACACACACACGCTCATACACGCGCTTACACAAACACGCACATATGCGCGCAATCAGGCTCGTGCGAATATGATATTGAGGTCATTGTTTACGCTGGGACTGAATCTGAATCTGAGTCGGGCGTAAGTGCGAATAGTGTTGCTGTTGTTGTATTCCATTCTATGCCATTGTATTTCTGAAAGTCGTTCTCTTTGTTGTTGCTAAAGTATTTAACAAATAATAGTAAAAAAAACAAATACAAACATAGAAACCTGAAAACAATAACATTATTGCACTGCACACATTCACACACGCAGCCAGATATCCTTTGTAAGCGGTCGCATGTATTTACGTGTGTACACACACATTCTCACACACATATGTTGGTGTAATATTTATAACGGGACTGTGCACGAATTTTAATCACAAATAAAAAGCCTCCCGGAGTGTGACGCATAAGACAAGAGTGACCTAGTGCCCAAAACCGAAATCGAAAGCGAAAAGGACAAACGCAACAGCAAACTGAATCTGCTAAAGCACTGAATATCTGCAGGAACTGCAACACACAAACAAACAAACAAACGCATCGCACACACGCGCGCACACATCTGCGATTATAAATAATACAATAAACGCTTCCATTTGCTCGATGGCCACCATGCTAGTTTCATACTAGCGTAGCTGGATGGCATTCACACTGGTGACCTTTTGGAATTCTTTGATTTCGATTGTCTATTTGCATGCTTCCCTCCCTCCCTCCCTCTCCCCACTTACCTCGTTGGGTTTGTTCAGCAAACACAGGCCGTGGCCCGTTCGCAGGGCATCAATGTAGTCCTTTTTGCTACACTCCGAAAACTTGTAAGGCTGGACATTCTCTTGGCCCACAATGGATTGGGCCATTATGCAACCATGCCAATCACGACAAAAGCACTCCTCACCTGCGGCAGAGGGAAAATAATTGGAATTTTCGAATTAATTAACAACGGCAAAGACTCGACTGGTGTCGCTGATAACTCACGTCCGTCATCGTGACCCATGCCAATGTTGTGGCCAATCATGTGGGCCATAGTTCCGGCCAATAAATGCGGTTCGTAAACGTTAATGTCCACGCTGATGCCCACTGCCCGTGGTGTACACACGGTGTCCGGCACCGCCATACCAGCCTCTCCACCGGCAAATGTCTCACCTCTGTAAGTGAATGACAAGAATGTGATTATTAGCATAATTAACTATTGCAACATTCTGATAACTGTGATAAATATAAAGCAAGATAGGAATACCATTATTAACATAGTTGTGCAATGAATCTTTAAATAGAAATGTGTCTCGGGTAGTTCTACGGAGCGGAGTTGTGATTTCATATTATCCATTTAGCGCAAGGTTTAGGCAAGGTCTTGCAAGGCTGTCAGCTGTTAAATATCTAGCATCTCAAGTGTTATTTATTTGGTGGAAGTTAATATTTATCGTTTAACAACCAAAGAACGCATAAAAATAGGTAAAACTTACTACAAGGTGGCAATTCAAACATGTGATTTCAATCAAACAGAATTTTTTTCAGCGATTAAGTTCATTTCTCATTCGGTGATTACGTCAAAAAGCAAAACTGTCACTTATGGGGCTCTGAGAGCACAGGATTGAATGTGGAAAAGAAATTCCATTCGGAAAAAGTGGGTGTTTGGTACGCATCATGGTCTAGAGGTGTCATTGAGCGTTTTTTTTTTCGAAAATGACGCTGTAGGAACCGTTACCATCAATTCAGAGCGCTAAGGCCGTATGATAACCGACTTTTTTTGGCCTGCAATTGACGATTATAAACTGGGCAATATGTGGTTTCAACAGGACGGTGCCACGAGCCATGCAACACGACCGACTTTAGATTTATTGCATGAGAAGTTTCCAAAAGCGTAATTTGACGTTTTGGCGACATTAACTGTCCACCAAAATCATGTGATTTGTCGCCGTTAAACTTGTTTTTGTGGAGCTATGTCAGAGATCGTGTTTACGTGTATAATCCCCAAACGTAGGAGCATTTATCGCTGAGATACCGCCTGAAATGTGAGAAAAAGTGGTCGAAAACTACCTCAAAAGGATGCGCTGATGCAAACAATCTAGAGGCTGTCGTTTAAATGATATTGTATGCATTTCGTATGTAATGACAAGGTTCAAGCAATACAATGAAATAAAAGTTTCACCGAAATCATAACTTTATGTGTGTTTTATTTAACTTTACTTTTAAAATTGAAAAATGGGTAACCGTATATAGAACATATCCAGGTAAAGATATTGTATGTTGAATGTTGACTAAAACAATGAAAATTCGTCTGTTTCGTTTTTCGATTACTTGACGATCTTTAGTATAATTCGATTTTGTTTCATTACTCAGTTTCAAAATTTATTCAGCTACCAGCAATTATTCACAATTGTTAATTTAAATTTTCTGCAGAAACCTGTCAAATAGATTATTTTTACTGGTACTTTAATTCTAATCTACAAATGTTAGTGGCATTTTGTTTTATGAACTTCTGTCCAGACAATTTGTTGACGCTTGACTGGAAAAATCAGTCCATTCTTCCAAACAAAATGCGGAAATAACTCAGTGCTTTATTCAGGAAAATTTACTGTATAGAAGAAGACGCAATATAGACGACCATTTAATCTGTATTGCAGTGCCTTCTATTCGGGTAATTTTTCTGAATAAATGAAAATCCGAAGATGCCAGGATTAGGACTATAAGGTGCATTTGGCATCACCTCCCATCCAATTTCCAATGTTGTTTTTTTTGCACAAAGTATTCTGTAGAAATGTTTGAGGCAAGACATTGTCCCATTTCCAATATGGGGTTTTGCCCAAATGTTTTTGCAGAAATGTCTGAGGTGTTGCCTTGTCATAGTGAAATGTAAGCCTTCTTCTTCTGGCTTGTTCAATTGCTGACAGTAAGCCCGAGAAATTATGATTTGATTTCTTATAAGCAGTTCCAATTAAAAATAATATTTTTCATTCTTTGATGAAGTTTAAGCGCATTCTTCACGCTTGAACTAGAATCTTTTTCAATTGGTATTGTTGTAAAGAATCCTTTTTTCACTCCCACTGATCATTTCCCAGGAATCACTTTGGTTGCGTTTAAACAACAAATCGCAAGTATTTGTTTACTTTATTAAGTATATTTCGTGCTGGATTCGAATATTGAGGTCTTTTTGATCAGTTCAAACCGTTTAACATAAAAAATGTGCCTTTATGATGGACATGAGATAAATTTTATTCAATTCACTAGATTATATATGGAAATTTTACTCCCAGCAAAAAAAGTAGAAGTCATTCTATAAGTATAGTATTTCCATAGCTTTCACAAATGCTATATGAATTACACCAAAGGAACCGATGAAATTAAGGCATTATAACTGGCAGCCGTTGGCAGAATAGCAAAAATTTTTAGTATTTTTGTTTTGTTTCCAATGCAGAAATTTAAATTTGTTTAACATCTATTGAAAATAGTTGATCTTTAATAAATTAAATTAATTTGTTGTATGAATTTTGTCTAAAAAAAGAAAATTGTCATGAAAAATGATCTAAATCTAAATTATTTTTAAATGATTTCTTTGCTTTAGAGCATTTGGTGAAAAGGTGGTGGGAAAAGTGTCAAAAACAAGGGCGACCCTCTTATGACAATCCCATGTTAAATTCATCAATGATTATGATGAACTTTTCACCACTTCTAGATCAATTTTCTAACTTTTCTGGGTGGTCTTTCTTTGACGGGATATTGTTAGCAATATTTGGGCAGCCGGGGAAGTTATTTAAAATAATTTTCATTTAACTGAAAATTACTTGCATTCAAGGAATTATTATTTTAAAGTTACACGTTTTTGAATGGTTCTTGTACGAGATTTGCCGATTCTTTGCAACTTCTCGAACAGAAACATATCGTTCTGAATCGATGATTTCGGCTTTGATTTCATACTGATCAAAATCATTTGATCAACCATTTTGGTTGCGTTTAAACGACAAATCACGCAGTGCTTATCTGTTTTGCTAAATGTATGTACGGAATGTAATGCTAAATGTAAATCGTACGGAATCCAAATATGGAGTTCTTTTGATGCGTTCAAGCCGTTTCACATGACTTTCGATGGTTCCTGTACGACATTTTCAGGTTCTTTGCAACTTCTCGAACAGAAACATGTCGTTCTGGCTCAATAACTGCTTTGATTTCGTATTCATCAACATCATTTGATTGACCAGTTCGGTGGTCACATTTGAGCATGAAATTTTCAAAATGGAACTCAGTGAACCCATTTTGGGCTGAGCGTTGTGATAAAGCATCACGTCATAAATATCTCAGTGTACTTCCAAGAATTGTTCGCTTTTCTTTAATAGAAGAGCAAAATATGGCGAAAACACTGCTTTTGTATTTCCATCTCCAAGTGTATTTCGTGCTGAATCCAAATATCGAGTTTTTTTTTTGATGATTTCAAGTCATTTCACATAATTTGCAATGCTTCTTGTACGAGATTTTCGTGTTCATTGCAACTTCTCGAACAGAAACATGACGTTCTGGCTCAATAACTGCTTTGGTTTCGTACTCATCAACATCATTTGATTGACTACTTCGGTAGTCACATTTGTGCATGAAATTTTCAGAATGGAATTTCGTAAACCAATTTTGGCCTGAGCGTTGTGATAAAGCATCACATCATAAAATTCCCAGTGCGCTTTCAAGAACTATTTATTTTACTATAATGATGGAGCAAAATATGGCAAAATTCCCCCTTTTGTACCTTCATTTTGACAAAGCAATTTAAAAGTAAACTGATGACTGAAAATATTGTAAAAAACCACAAATTAAATCTTGCAATGTCAACTGTGTAAGTGTAGAATTGACAATTCAATTAGCTGAGTTCAATCATTTCAAATATAACAAAAGCACCATCAGTGTGAAAAAAGCGTAGGTGCCTTTTTGCCACCATATTCCTTTTTCTAACCATACAATATGGTTTCTAACAATTTCGTGATTGACAATTATATACTCGTACTGATTGAGTTTTATTTTTGCAAAGGCATGTCGTCGTGGCCAATCTATTTCTGAAACGTTTTTCTATTTGTACTAATAGCACATGTATAACAGATCTCTCATTTGCACCTCTGACAGTTTGTAACCAACATTTGAAAACGCTTTCATTTGTTCACTTCATTTCGTTTGGCTGTGCTTTGATTTGGAAAATGTATAAATTTACAGTAGCAAAACCACAGCAATAACAAAGTCAACAGAAACGTGACCACTGCCCTGCTTCGATGATCTTAGCAGGATGATAGCAAAGAAACAGCAATACAAAAAAGCTTCTAATCGACTGTCACTTTGAAGCGAACGTTGTCACAATTTTGTCATGATAACAAAGGTACAGCAATAATGACAGTGGCGCAGCTATAGCTATTTCTGTTGCTTTCTTTCCTTTGCCTTGCGCTCACTTTATATTAAAATTGGTTGATCATTTATTATTCCTGCGGAGCGTTTGTTAAATTTGTCATTCTATTTGTAACAATTAAAAATATTCAATATCGAGTCTACATAAACTCTGCACACAAAAAATTATGCTAATTTGGAAATGTCTGTACATCCGATTGTGTTTCAGCTGAAAAAATGTTAACTGTTTGTGCTAGAAAATCGTATATGGCACAATAATGCCTCATGCTTGTAGCAGATTATGTTCGAGATTGGGCAAGGAACTATGCAAAGAGCTCACCCATCTCTGTGCCCCCAACATTCAAGAATTCCATTTGAAATTCAAAAAACACAACAATTAATTATAAAAATTTCCATTTGAATGAATTTTAAATTCGAAACATGTCAATTGTAATTCAAAACACATTAACTTGAAATTGCAAATAGTAAATGTTTCAATATATTGATATACGATATACAAAATATACAGGCATACCTCATATAACGCTCATGATGTGTTCCTGAAAATTGAGCGTTAACAGAAACAGCGTTAAAAGGGATGATTTTTACTCTAAAATATGGTACTTTGAAGCCAAAAATAATAAGATCGTATATATTCTAATGGTTGATGCAGCCAATCCTAGACTGGAAAATACTTGAGATTGTCGTTCACCGCTCTCTATTCGCCTAATAACATTCTCCAACGTGAGGCTTTTTCTATATGTAGATTGTTTAGAAACTTGTGTCTATGATTCACCCGTTCTTTTCTCAGCCATTTTCTTATAAGCAATTGCGTTTTCTTTTGTTTTAAGAATTTTATTTATTTAACAAAAATTACTACTGAGGTCTATATGAAAGTATACCACTACTTCGAATGAACAATTTAAGGATAATTTTTGAAATACAAAATTTCACATTTGGTGATTCCCCGAATTATAAAAATTTT
>JAHXMU010000334.1:145275-157399 GCA_019455685.1 Philornis downsi
ATTATAAAAATTTTTGAAATACAAAATTTCACATTTGGTGTTTTCCCCGAATTACAATAATTTCTGAAAAACAAAATTTCACATTTAGTGATTCCCCGAATTATAATAATTTTTGCAATACAAAATTTCACATTTGGTGATTCCCCGAATTATAAAAATTTTTGAAATACAAAATTTCACATTTGGTGACTCCCCGAATTATAATAATTTCTGAAAAACAAAATATCACATTTGGTGATTCCCCGAATTATAATAATTTCCCGAATTTCACATTTGGTGATTCCTCGAATTATAATAATTTTTGAAATACAAAATTTCATATTTGGTGAGTCCAATAATTATAATAATTTTTGAAAAACAAAATTTCACATTTGGTGATTCCTCGAATTATAATAATTTCTGAAAAACAAAATTCCACATTTGGTAATTCCTCGAATTATAATAATTTTTGAAGTACTAAATTTCATATTTGGTGATTTCCAAGAATTATAATAATTTTTGAAATACAAAATTTCACATTTAGTGATTCCCCGAATTATAATAATTTTTGAAATACAAAATTTCACATTTGGTGATTCCCCGAATTATAAAAATTTTTGAAATACAATAAAATATTTGGTGTTTTCCCGAATTATAATAATTTCCCGAATTTCACATTTGGTGATTCCTCGAATTATAATAATTTTTGAAATAAAAAATTTCACATTTGGTGATTCCCCGAATTATAATAATTTTTGAAATACAAAATTTCACATTTGGTGATTCCCAATAAAGAGGTGGATTATGCGGTTTATGGCCATTTTATGGAGTTTGTCAGTTCTTGTTATAAACAGGGTATAATAGCTATTGAATATCACTGGAAAATGTGCATCAAGGTAAAAGTGGATTATGTGGGAAAATAAAGAACATTTTTGCCAACTTTTTGGTGTCTTCTTTGTTAGATCGAGTAGTTTTGGGGCCGCTCCCGTATCAACTAAACTTTAGTTGATTTGTTTTAAGTTTTAACTAATACATTATTATTTCCGAATAATGTATTTCGAATTTTCATCGATGTATTTTGAATTACAATGGGTTCATTTTCATTACAAATTGCAAATTTGTATTTAAATTTTGTTTCTCAAATTTCAGTTGAAGGATTTGATTTTAAATCCATATCTTTTGCATAGCATAGGGGTATTTTTAAATTTCAATTGATTTTTTTTTTATTAAATTTTATTGAAAAATATAATTTTTTTTTTAATTTTTAGAAATATTTTCCCATTAATCGCAGATTAATTCAACATATGGTGTTAATTGATAAGGTCGGGGGAAACCATTTAATTTATATGTAGTAATTAGGCAACAGGCTAATTGAGATTGTAGCCGTTGATAAGTAAAACTAAAAAAAAAGCTAAATACATTGATAAAATCTATAAGGAAAAAGGACATTTTTCACTTGCCCATTTACTTGAGCATGAGTGTAATGTATGAGAAATAATATATATTCTTTGGATTGGCCAAACTTCTTAAGACTGCCTAAACTGGCTATTTGCTACTTAATTCAAACCTAATCTTTACATATATAATTCTACTGTACGGGCGTTGTCAGTAAACTCCTCCTAAACGGCTGGACCGCTTTGCATAAATTTTTGTATAAGCGTCTGGGTGGTGCCTGGGATGGTTTAGATTTACAATTCGGTCCAATTGGACAAAGGGGCGTGGTACCTCCCATACAAACAAAAAATTAAAAATCAATTATTTCTGCTCCTGCTTACGGTATTTGAACAAAATTTGGTGCGTAGGTTTGGTGTACATATCTTAAGTGCTACTGCAAATATGGGCGGGATTGGACAATGGGGAGTGGTACGTCCTATACAAGCCACAAATTAAAATGCAATTATTTCTGCTCCTGCTAACGGTATTTAAACAGAATTTTGTATTTCGGTTGAGTGAACATATTTTAAGTTCTTCTGCAAATATAGGCGTTTCTTATTATAATAGACCGATTGGCATGAAACATTTCAAATAAAAATAAAATTTGAAGCCAAAGCAACGTTTGCCGGGTCGGCTAGTTTCTAATAATATTTCCAAAATCCATACAACAGCAATAAATTGCACTGATATCTTCCACACATATATCCTTTAGTTCATTGTTAAAGGGGGGACATATTAAGAGATTTATCTAGCAAATTTAACTTTATATTAAAATTTTCATATTAGTATTTTCATACTAACTTTAAATTTTCACCCATAAAATTGAATTTGTTGTACCTATTTATCTGATAATGACAGCTTACAGAAGCGGCAGTTAAGGGTTTTTGCCACACTACGCTTTCACAGCTATCGATCTTCGATAGTCAAAGTAGCGGCATGGCCACATATTTCTATGTTGCGGCTGAACTGTTTTAAATTGTGCAGCTAAAGCAACAGCACAGGAAGAAAAAAACATTACAGCTATGCTGCTGCTTGGCTGAAGCAAAGTGTAAAATAAAGCCAAAAGTGTTTTCAAAAAGGAAAAAAAAATATAATTTTAGCAGCAAAGTTAGAGGATGATTTTTGTGATGTCGCCTATATGCTGGCAATTTTACAAATATTGTTTATATATTTCATATGGACGGTGCTACTCCTCATTTTCCATTAGGAAACCTTACTCTAAACCTAACGAACGTATACTGTAAGTATGAGACCTATCAGATAAGCGTACTGAATTTGAATCAAAATTAGTCAATTTAATATCGAATTTCTTCGTATTAAATGGAAAAGAAGAAAACGGTTTCAACTCTTTGACAATATCTGCAATGAATACGAGTGAACATCTATGAACTATAATAGATATAGCAAAAAAAAAAAAAAAAAAAAAATACTGTCACTTAAATTATCATTCTGTTGTTTTTTTTCGTCTAAATGCAATGAAAGCGCATTTTGAGACAGTTTTCTTTGCATAAAACTATTTTCTACGCACTGTGCGACAGCTTCACGTTAAAGTGTAAAATTAAGCTGTAAAATTGAACAGAAGGGATTTTTCACTATATTCAGATATGTTTGTAATGTCTGAAATCATTCTCGTGTCCTTAGTCGCCTTTCAATAGATAGAGAAGATGAAGATAAACAAAAAAATATGAAACTTTCGTTGTATTGATGCGAATAGATTCCAATAAGTTTTGATACCTAAATAAAATTAAAGAATCCGTCTTTTATTAAAATAATTCCTAATATTTATATACATATATTTCACATTTGACTATTAAGAAAACATTCAAGAGTACTCATAAGTTGAAACTTCTTCTCCAAACTTTCATCCCTTTCGAAAATTAAATTAATTTCTGTTCCAAAAAAGATATTGCACAGAGTGGCGCACGAATCGTGCTACGGTGTCAATGGGGACCGGTATTTAAAGATGTTGAATAAGTTTTTTTACGCACAACTGCGCCGAAGATGTCTCCGTTTCAACAGCATTTGGCACCAACAAGATGCAACAACTGCACACATAGCCAGGCGAGGGGCGTGGCGGAGCTCATTAAGAATTCCCGCAAAAGTTAATATCCAGAAAATCCACTTTCCGCTAACCCCCAAAGTCACCTGACGTGATTGCACCAAACCTTTTTTATGGGGATATGTCAAGCAAGAGGTGAAGAAAACGAACTCAAAGAATTTGACTAAATTGAAAAATAATTGAGGCGATCTTGACTTCAACCGTCCAGGCCGCAATGAATAATTTTCTGATTAGGTGTCGCATTTACGTGAATGTTTGCGAGATGTGGCGGTTTTTTTCTAAATGTTTCTATTTTCGTTTTTTGTTGTTGAACGATAATGGAAATTATACTCATAGCAAAAATTCTCTTGGGTGAACACTACTAATTAGTCGGTTCAAAACTGCCGGTCTGGCAAGGCTATCAGCTTTTAAATACCTGTCATCTGAAGTGTTATTTATTTAGTAAAAGTTTTGATGTTTACGAATACCGAAGAATGCATAAAAATAGCTAACATTTACTATGAAAGTGGTGAGTCAAACGTGCGCACTTTTCATGCATTATGGGGTGATTATGGTCGTCATAATCGAACTACTGTGCCAGGAGGTGGCAAGATTATAAAAAAAATTTGAAGAGAGTGGAAGCGTTACAGATGTGCTCAGACCTGTGCATCATCGCAATGTACGCACAGTCGATAATATAGATTTTTTAGTGAAAATGTGGCGGAAAAACCGAATTTCAATTCAGAGCAATCTGATCGTGTGAATGCCGACTTTTTTTTGGTCTGCAATTGAAGATTATGAACCGGACGATATGTGGTCTCAATAAGACGTTGCCATGAGTCCCACAAGATGACTGATTTGAGCTTTGCTGCTTGAGAAGTTTTCAGAAAGTGTAATTTCACATTTTGGCGACATTCATTCGTCACCAACATCATCCGATTTGACGCCGTTAGACTTTTTTTTGTGGGGTTACATCAAAGACCGCATTAACGCGAATAAACTGGAGCGTTTGAAATCCAACATTCGTCAAGTTATAGGCGGGATACCGCCCGAAATGTGTGAAAAAGTGGTCGAAAACTACCTCAAAAGCCTCCACTGCTGCAACAAATCCAGAGGCGGTCATTTAAATTACATTGTATTTCGTACATAATGATAACGTCCAAGGATTATAATGAAATAAAAGTTTCATTAAAATCATAGCTTGTGTGTTTTATTTAACTTTACTTTTGAAACCGAAAAATGAATAACCCGGGTCAAAACTCATCCCACCACAAAAACCTCTTGTAATTTTTCACACTGATGGAATAATTTTTTGAATGGAAGTGGTATAAATGTTCAGAAAAATCAAATAAATCTGGGTAATTGACTTAAGAATCAAGAAATTTGTCATTTATTTGTGGATTTTCAATTAATACCGCTAAGTTCGATTGAGCTAACATTTGGCGAATTTTTACAAATCCAAAAGACTTTTATACATATATTTTGTTCATTTCTTGACTTAGTTTATAGTTTTTACATTAATATACAGGGTGGCGCAATAGAACGTGCATATTGCATCATCTTTTTTTGCGGGGTAGAAAAGGCGCGGACTGGGGGGCGCCTACATCGTTGGGTTGGCGGGCTCATGGAGTTTTAGTTGCTATGAATCACTTCGACGGGAAGCGTCGCGCATTTTGCGTGCGCGCATTTTACGAGAACTCTCGTTCATATATTGCTACTAGGCGACTATATTGTGCTGAATATGGACTACGGCGAATTAGTGAAGCTCCGAGTGCTAATTTAATTAAAATATGGGTAAAGCGTTTTGAAGAGACCGGTTCAACATTTAAACCACAAGCAAATGGTCGCCCAAGAACATCTAGGACCGAAGACAATGTTGAGAGAGTTATGGAGTCAGTACGAGGAAATCCACAAATGTCGACTCGCAAGAGATCGTCTGTCTTACAATTATCGCGACGAAGTTTGCAACGAATTTTAACATTGGATCTTAAACTGCATCCATATAAGCTGCAATTAACACAAGAATTGAAAGAGTTTGACTTCATAGCAAGGCTCGCATTTGCTAATGAAATGCTTAATCGATTTTCCAATTTTGACAATATCCTTTTCTCTGACGAGGCTCATTTCCTTATGAATGGGTTCGTAAACCGTCAAAATTATCGTTACTGGAACAGTGAAAATCCCAAAATCAAACACCAGAAAACATTGCATAGTCCTAAAGTGACAGTATGGGCAGCAATTTCTGGCAGAGGAATAATTGGTCCTTACTGAGTCTTACGGAAGAAAGTTTTCAATAATTTTCGTTTGCGGTTAGAGGAGTGCCGTCGTAGAGAGGGTCACCATTTAGATGATGTTATTTTTAAAAAATAAACTCCATTTATTACTCCACAATGCCTTAGATTTATTTTAACCATATCTTTTGTATTTATTTTTAATCTATTTTTTAAATATGCACGTTCTATTGCGCCACCCTGTACGATGGTTTTTAAAAAAGCAATTGAATTGCACATTTTAAATAGGATTTCTGCCTTTTAATTTAATAACATTTATAATATTATAAATCTAAATATAATTTATAATATAGGCGCCCTAATAGCAAGACTTTAAGACCAAATTAACTGGATTGCATTTCATTTACAGTCCAACGACGTGCCATTTGGTGCGACGTACGGTTCAATTTCACATTAATTTTATAACTTTAGATTGACATTCTGTGTTTCCTGACACATTTCCTTTTAAAGTTTTCATTTATTTATGTTTGTGTATCTTTTTATTTGATGCTTTGTGATTTTTTGATTTTTCCTCTCCTACATTTCAAAGCGGTCGCTTAGACATCCTTACTTACGGTCGGTTGACCACATGCCCAAATAATTAACATTGTCATCCTATTAATATGTCTCACTTCCCGAGGACTTCCTTACTGTAAACTTTTTAATAAACGAATCCCAAAATATATGTTGCTTACATTATGGAGGGGATATGTTTTACATCATTTGGTAGGCTTAAACACAATTTCCGACATCTGTCACACGAGGTCACTGCTACGGAAAGATTACAGATTAATTGTACTAACTGTACAACTAATTTATAGTCTTTCGGAATTCATTTGTTGATGGTCCTGATGATGGATAGAAACAAATCCTCCCGTGACACGACAGTAATGACAGCCGTAAAAGTAATGAGTTATAGGAACTCGCTCACGTGGAAATAAAACGACCAGTAACAGTCGATAGCGATAGAATATGTCGATGGGTTGATTGCCAATGCAAATGTATAGAACGGGAAATTAATGAATTTTCAAAAAAAGATGGAGCAGTTTGAAGGATACAGAAGGACAGATATAAGTCGAGTTGGTTGAAATACCCTCTGATTCATTGACAGACTATTTATAGTTGTAAATATTATTAAATATTATTATATAGCGTTTTAAGATTATCTCTATATGAGTCATTATTTTAAGGGTTTTTTCTTGGTATTAGTTTGAATTTATGGAGTCTATGACATTTGAATCGATGCCGCAAATTTTTAAAATGTTAATGTTGGAGTTGAAGTCGCAACGATTTCAACCAATACAATTTAAGGATATTACTTATATTAATACGGGCTGGCGCATCAACTGTGCTACAAATGGAAATTCAAAAAACTTTCCTTTTATTTTATATATTAATTTTATTTTATATATTAATCTAATCGGTTTTGAAGATGATTGGCTGTAAATGGCCTCCATGCTCATTCACGCATACGCGAAACCTTATCAGAAAATTATTCATTACGGCCTGAAGGGTTGAAGTCGGGATCGCCTCAGTTATTGCTTCAATGGTCTGCTTCAATTCAGTCAAATTCCTTGGTTTTAGTTTGCACACCTCTTGCTTGCATAACATAACTGGTGCAGTCAGGCCAGGTGACCTTGGGAGACAGTGGAAAGTGGAGTTCCTGAATATTATTTTGTTTGCGAATTTTTTCAAAACCGGTCTGGTTAATTGTGCAATTGCTCCATCTTGCTGGAACCAAATGCTATTGAAACGGACACGTCTTCACTGCTGTTCTGGGCAAACGCAACTCCTTCAACATCTGTAAATAATGGTTCTCATTGGTCCCCATTGGATGTTTGTAGCACTATTAGTGCGCTACCCTGTCTGTTTTTAGAAAAGTTAATATTTTAGCCACTTTTAATGAAGTTTATTTTAAACATGTTCTTTGTATCTTATGAATTTAAATTGTTTCTGAATGAACGGAGGAGTATTTTGTTTTGGATCAGAATATAACTTCACGTGGATTTAAAAGAATAAAACGCCTTTTAGATTAATTAAAAACAACATTTAATTTGTTTGATACATAACTATTAATATCCGGAAACATGATGTAGATGGACGAAAATATATCTTCAATATTTTGTCGTAATTTGGGAGAACTTAGTTTTCGACATATTTCCCTAAGAAGTAGTGAAAGAATAACAATTACTCACTCGAACTGCTCACAAATTGGGGGTATCACCAATAATATTAGGGTTGCTTTGTCAAAGAGAAGAAAACACGTCAAATCTAGGTACTAGAGCCCTTCGTGAAAATATTCGTCTTCGAATTACTTCAAATATTCAAATATATGTCATTAAACTAAATAAAGTTCTCAAAATGCATATATAATTATCATGGCTTCTACTTTATCGAATACTATACTGTCAAAATTAAAGTCTATCGAATTTCTATAATAACATTTCAAAGCACTTGACAAATCTTAATGTTTCGCTATTATTTGCCGTTCGAGGGATGTGAAAATATGGAAGAATTAGAGAAACCCCCATAACGTGATTTTGCAAACTTCATATGAATCAAAAATTGCCAAAATAAAAACAAAAATCTAAAATAGAAATATATGTACAGGGTGTCCGTCGGGAAGGTATACTACTTTGTTTGTTCATAATTTTTAATTTAATGAAAAAGAATAGATCTTATATTGATAAATGTTTTATTTAATGTCAGCAATTATGTATGGAATACAATATCAGGTAAATGTCCGCCTCTGTTAGCCTCATAAATGAGAGCCCTTTTGAGCACATTTTTCATTACAATCTCACACATTTCACGCGATATCTCATTAATTTCGTTACGAATGCTTTGTTTGAATTGCTCAAGCATTTCTGATTTGTTTGCATAAACCTTGCTTTTCAGATATCACCACTAAAAGAAGTCCGGAGCAGTCAAATCAGGCGACCGTGGAGACCAATCAACATCGGCATTTCTGGAAATAACTTGATGTGGAAAGAGGTCTCGCAGTAATTCCATTGTAATCCTGGCTGTATGCGATGTGGCACCGTCTTGTTGATACCACATGCTATTCAAACCCAATGCAGGCAGCTGTGGTGTTGAAAAGTTTTCAATCATATCACGATATCGATCCCCATTGACAGTTACCGTTACGCCGTATTCAGTTTCAAAGAAGTAGGGTCCAATGATTCCTCCTGACCAAATTGCACACCAGACTGTCACTTTTAATGAATGCAAAGGTGACTGATGAATAATTTAAGGGGTTTCCATTACCCACAACCGACTATTCTGCTTATTCACATATATTATGATTTTTTCATGAAAATCGGGGTTGTCATGGGCGAGCTGTAACATGCTGTTGGCATATGTACGGCGGCGTAAATGGTCTAGTGGAAGAAGCTCTTGTGTCAACTGAATCTTAAATGGAAACAAATGCAAGTCCTTGTGCAAAATTGTGGCCAAAGTTGTTCTTTGAAGACCAAGCTCCTGAGCACGGCGTCGAATTGAGGTTGATGGATTGTTTTGAATACTTTCTTGAGCAGCAGTAATGTTTTCAGCCTGTCTGGCACTACGTTGTGGTCCGTGCTTGGCCTTATCAGCTACAGACCCTCTTTCTTCGAAACCATTCACTACACGATAAATAGTTTGCCTCGTTGGCAAATTGTTTCTCCCAAAAATTTCACGTAACTTTCTCATCGTCACAGTAATCGATGATTGATTTTGATAAAATGTTTTAACGATTATAACACGTTGGTTTATCGAATATTTTTCCATAATAAATTTGCCGCGTCTCTACGTCACGACTGCCAGATATGAACTGTCAAGACTAATGTTTACCAAAATGGCGGCAAAACAAAGTAGTGTACCTTCCCAACGGACACCCTGTATAACTCAAAAACGACCGTCCAATCGCCAATATATCTTAATTTTTGACTTTCTTTGGTGGATTTTACTTAGAAGAGACATCAATCTGACATCAAGAAATTTCCAAAAAAAAAAAAAAAACGCTAAAATAAGAAAGAGCTAAATCTATAATGCGATCATATCTCATAAATAGAGCACCAAACCAAGTGAAAATATCCTAATTTCTAGGTCGCATTTGAAATTTTGAAATAAGGAAGTATTGAATTGAACATGCGATCAAATCGTGAAAATATCTTAATTTGTACTCGCATTTAATGTTTAGCGTTTTTTTTAATTAACATCGCTTTATGTGAGCTTCGATAGGAGGCAAAAATTTAATTTTCTTTCGACGTTTGTTTGTTTCGTCGCCTATGTATGAATAGAGTTGAGTTTAAGTGTTTTTTTTTTATTTTGATGATTTTGCAACAACATTTGGCACCTCGTAAAAGATATCACCTTTTTCCCCATCCCCTTAGAAACTCCCCTTTTTTAGAAAATAAATTTTTCGAGAAGATAATGAAGAATCTTTTTAATGATTCAACGAAATTGAACAGTGTAGTGTTCGGAAATACCACCTATTTCTGAAATATTCATGGTGATTGCCTTATTAAAAATGAATGAAACTAAACTGCGTAGTGTTCTGAAATACCACCTATTTCTGAAATGTCCGTTAGTATAATAATTATACGTTCTGTCAGAAAGCTCCGGTAATTGGTCATTTAGAAACCCCTTTTAAAGGTGTTGCCAAAATTGTTTTTGCTGCTAAGACTCAACGTTCGCTTATCCAAAGTTTGAGCGCGATTTGCCATCTAGTTTTTTCACGGTGGTCGAATTTGTCAGTTCATCTCAAGCTTTTACAACGGGTAACAAAGAATCGAACAAAGAATCTGTCTCAATCTTTATATTGCAAATGGAACTTCGTGTGCCAATCACTGAAAATGGTATAGAAAGCTTACAGTGAATCGACTTAATTCAAAGCTCTTGGTATTAAATGGGACAGCGGCGGAAAAGGCCGGACAATGGCGATCAAGATGTGGTGAAAAATTTGCCTCCTCTTCTTCGTCCATAAATGTCTTCAACTGAAGTTAACATTGATCAAGTGAAGAAAATAGTGCTGAAAATCATCATTTACGTTTGAGAGAAATAGACGATGAACTTTCTGTGTTTCACAAATCAATTCCCCTCGACCAGATTTAAAAGACTGGAATTTTCGGAAAATGTTATAAAAAGCTTAAAGTGAATGGACTTAAGCCAAAACTCTGGGTATTGAATGGGACAGGGCATTTAAAGGCGGTCAAGATGTGATGAACGATTAACCTCTTTTTTTTGTCCATAAACATCTTCCATTAAAATTAACATAGATAAAGTAGAAGAAATGTTGACCGAAAATCGTTACTTACGCTTAAGAGAAAAAGAGGATAAACTTTCTGTGTTTCACGAATCAATTCCTCCCGACTAGTTCCGGAAGACTGGAATTTTTGTCCAAAGATTCATTTGCGTAAATGTCGTTGAAGACATGCTAGAAGAAGCCAACTTCCACCACCTACTCATGAAATGCTTTATAACAGGTGGCGAGATGTGACTTTAAGAGTTTGATATGCAAACCGGTCAACAAGCTTCAGGAAGGCTCCTTCCAACTGAGCCGAAATTGGAAAAACTACATCAGCATCAGGCAAAATTTAAGATAATGTTGAGTCTTTTCTTTGATGGTGGCGGTGTTGTACAGTTGGTGAGTCATCGAAAAAGATTAGATTTGTGAAAATATTATAAGACTCTTGGATTTTCAACCACGATAATGCACCATCTAATAAGGCTATCATTGTGCACAAAATTCTGGTCAAACATTCAATAAATATCATCAAACAACTACCGTATTCACCGGATATGGCTTTGGTCACCTTTTTTCTCTTCACAAAACTCAAATTATCTTCAAATGGATGCACCAGTTTTCAGGCTACCAAAGATATAAAAGATAATATAATGCGTGGCGAAATCTGTAGATTTTTGCGAAAAATGCCTTGAAAAAATGTTTTGGTTATTGGATTATTCGTTGAAATGAGTATATTATTTCGAAAGGGGCCTACACACAATTGCACAGAATAAGCTTAAAATATAATTACGAAATATTTTGAATTCACGCACAGAAAATGTATTTAAAAATGTGAATAATTTTTGTTTTAGTTGCTCACAGTTTATGCTTTTGAAGCAAAGGATGTTTGGCTATAAAACACTTTTATTTAATATGTTCGGAATGTAAGGATCATTCGTCTTTTTACTATAGACTATTTTAAAAGTCTAATTTGTTTGCCATGAAATGACTCATATATGTAAGTATGTAAACGTTGTTTCTCGTATATCGATGCATGGATGAATTTGTTGGCAAAACAAATGATATGCTTAAACTACCAAGTGGATGTTGCCCATGTTGTACAAGGATTAAACAAACCGTTTCTCCGACTACACACACATAAATTAAAAGGAAACCGTGTCTATGTGTAAGTGTGTG